>VYZS01066622.1:3660-16281 GCA_013400695.1 Neodrepanis coruscans | reverse complement strand
ACCATCTCCCCGCAACGTCGCGGGTCGAGCGGCCGCGGCCGGCGGCGCCGCCCGCCTCTGCCTCCTCCCCCTCGGTGCCCTGCCTCCTCCCTCCGCCGGGCGGGCGGCCGGCTGCGCGGGCAGGGCGGGCGGGAGGCAGAGCGCGGCCGAAAGGTGTTGCTGGAGGGGAAGTTTGGAGAAGGTCGTCGGGTGCCTGGGCGCGCCGGCAGCATCATGGCGGAGCAGGGCGAGTCGCCGGTCCACGTCCAGCAGCCGCAGCAGGCTCCCGCCGCCCCGGCCGCCGGCTGGCCCATCTGCAGGGACGCCTACGAGCTGCAGGAGGTGATCGGTCAGTGGAGGGGGGGCGCGGCGGGGCGGAGGCGGGGAAGGAAGGCAGGGATGCCGCGGCGGCCGGCCGGCTCTGGGCCTACCGGCACTCGCTCTCCCGCAGGCTGGGCTCGCTCACTGCGGTGGACGCGCCCGGCACTGCAGCGGCGGTGGCGGCTGCTGCTGCTGCAAACTTTATCTGCCCGGCAGCGGGCGGGCGGCCCCGGG
The DNA here is from genome assembly GCA_013400695.1 of Neodrepanis coruscans. Lineage (NCBI taxonomy): Eukaryota > Metazoa > Chordata > Aves > Passeriformes > Philepittidae > Neodrepanis > Neodrepanis coruscans. Next base: position 15,747 of record VYZS01066622.1, on the reverse strand, counting down.
GGGCGGTGGCTCCTTCTAGAACCCGGCGCGCCCCGCCCGGTGCGGCTCGGTGGAGGTGCCGGTGCTGCCCCGCGGTGCGTCGGCCCCCGCCGGCACAGCCTTGACCGGCTGCTTGCCCCGGGACCTCGGCAACTCTGCAGATGCGCTCTGTGCTTTGTGTGCCTGCGTGTCTGTGCTCGCCGCGGACGCGCACATGTGCGTGCGTCTGCTCGGATTACTCTGCATTTTTCCGATGCTTGCATGGGGGAGGTTTACCTCTCCCGCAGATCTGCTACTCACGTGATTATTTTCTCTTAATTCGAGAATGTATATGTGTATCTATGTATATTTAAACCATTTCCTCTTCTCCCTCGCTGTTTAATCTTACTCCCATCTCCCCTCGGCCAGTGCCCGTCGATGTCACGTAAGGCCATCGGGGGATTACGGCTTCGCTTTCACCCCGGCCAACCCGCTTTAGTCCCGGTTTGTCCCGGTTTGCCGTGTGAGGTTTAACCTGTCTGCTGCCCCCCTCCCATGTCCCTGTAGGAAGGGGACTCTCTGGTCGTGTGGTTCAATGCTTTGTTCACGTCCAACTAACACAGATCAGATGTGTTCAGGCTCCATTCCTTTATTTGGATTAGATTGTTTCGAATTTTACTTTGTGAAAGAGTAACTGTTGTTAAGTGTACGTGTGATGGAAAGTTTTTCATCTGTTGGCCTAGATGTTGCTTGTTGCTAACGAGCTACTTTGGGAAAACTTGGTTTTGTTTGTATGTAACATTTTAAACTTCCAGCAAATACTGCAGATGGTAAATGCCAGCTCTTAAGACTGATTTTTGTTTCTTGTGAATGAGGCTACTGAAGTGAAAAAAGTCCAGGAGTCTTGCCTGCTGATGCTGTTGATTATCTTCAGTATTATACACCAATTGCTAATTGTTGTCAGGGGATGTTATTGGTCTGGGTTGGAAGTTGTGTGTACTCAGCTTTGTCATTAAGCTTTTTATTTTCCACAGGCAAGAACAAAATAGTTGAGAAAAGTACTTTTTCCTTAAAATGGGATGGCTCTCCTTTGACCCAGGTGGTGCCTTTGTCTTTCTGTTTGCATTCTCTAGGCTGTGAGGAGGGTCTAAGGAAGGCTGAGTGTTCAGGTCCCTGCAGGTGGCTGACTTGGACCAGAGTGGTGCTGGGTGTTAAGCAGGTGCTGCCTCTGGAGCGCCCCCCATGGATTTGAGTTTACTGGACAAAGGACTTTGTCTTAGTCTGAGGAAGGGAGCAAAGTTAGCCAAGTGGAAGCAATTCCACTAGATGTATCTTTGCTGATGAATAAACCTCTCTTCTGAGGTAAAAAGGCCTTGAAAGTGGTGGATTAAGCCTTTTCTAGAGTGTAAAATAAGTCATACAAGTTTATTTCTTAGTAGTTGATTTTTGTTGCAGTACTTATAGAATGTCTGTATGAGAGTTTTCTTAAGAAACTCTTTTCTGCTTAAAAGCTTGTCTCTTTTGATATGTAAAATTTGTCTCTAAATGTTTATATATAAGCTTACATCTGTTGAACAGGTGGATGCTAAATTGGAGTATCAGATGCCTATCTGTAGAGAAACTTTATTGCTAGTTACCTATAGGTGCTATTAAATGTTGATATTACTCCTTTAACTGAATGCTTAGGAAGGAAATTGGAGTCAGGGTATATTGATTCAAATTCATGGGCACACTGAACTTGCTTGCCTTAATTTCCACTAAGTTTAGGTTGCTTACGTGACTTTCGAATTCAGAGATTTATTTTGTACCACTTAAAAATCTTGTGCTTAGTCAAATACGTCTTTTTCATTAATACCTTGTATTTGTTCTCTTAATTTACAAGAGACTTGCTATGAGAATAGATTTAGTCTTGGTACTATTTAAAATAGTAAAAAACCAATCAAACATGCCCCACCTCAATTTCTCTAAAAAACCCCCGAACCAGCCCCCCTGTAAATTCCATAAATTTGACCAAATGCAGACGTAATTTTGGAGGTGTTGGATAAATGTTGTTGGTTTTAATTAACCTGGTGAGGGACTCTTAAAGCATCTTTTTTCGATCTGAGAGAGAGAGGAGAATAGTCTGAACATAGTCTGAAGTTGGTTCAGCAGCAGCCCTTTGTATGTGCTATGCCAGGGTTAATTGTGTTGTGAACATGAGTAGTTATTGCTTGCTGAAACAGAGCCCATCACCTCTGGAAAGCACTGCATACCTCTCCCTGAGGACCTGGTGTCTTCAGGGACGAGCTCAGTTACAACAGCCCTTTGCCAGTTAAATGAGAAAAATAAAAAGATATTGAAACACCTTTGTTGGTTTTGCAGGAGGAAAGGGACACAGGGTACACCCCAATGGTTTGTCACAACGCTTCCCAACAGAACAGGCTTTAGATTCTCTGGTAACTAAAGCACAGATACAGAATGAGCTTTTTTAGGGGGTATTTAAAAGTTTTGGTGGGGATTATGAAATGAAAGTAATTGTTAGTCATGTGGTCTGTCTCCATCCCTTGGATTTTCAGCAGGTTGGAGAAGTTCTGTTCTTTTTCTCTGTGAGAATGTGAACTTTTCTTATTGCTCATCTGTATGTCTAGCCACATCCTATTTTGAAAACCAAGGCCACATGATGTGGATATCCAATGATAAAGCTTTTTTTTGTTTTCTGTCTGTTGTATCCTTCCTGATGGGTGGGAGACTCAGGTGTTGAAGAGAAAATGCTAGTGCTGCTTATGAGATGTTTTCCAGGTTTGCTTTTTTTTTTGAGGTGACTAGCTAGTTCTCTGCAAACTCTTGGTGTGCAGTTTCATGATACATTTATTCTGCTCTAACAGGCAGCTGCTGAAAGGATCGCATTGATCTGACAGCAAACTAGTTCTGCTGGGTCAGTTTTCTGTTGGATCAGATTCCCTGTTTGACTTGCTGCATGACTGCATGGCTGATAGGTCAGATGCAAGGAAGAGGCTTTTCCTTTTAATGCCTATATGGTAATCTTTTCTGGAGCAGGATTCTGATTGCTATCTGTAAATGCATAGAGTGGAAAGTGAAGAGGAAATTTTTACATTAATTCAGATTCATATATTTGTCCATAAACAAATGCATTTGGAAGTTAGAAGAGGGTTCCTGACTGTTAGGAGAGGAGGATCCAACCAACCTTCCGCCAGTAGTTACAGAGATAAGGACTGTAATTGTTATGAAGGTAGAGACAGATTTAGTGAAGACCTGGCAGATCTCTAAGGTTTTAATGCATGAAGTTAGTATGTGCAGTGAGTTTTAATGTATGTGTTTTTTTTTCCTAAGATGGGTATAACTTGAATTAAAAAAAAAAGGAGCTAATTAAAGCAATAGTGTGAGGTGTTCTTATGCAGTTTGGGTTTATAAATCAAGTATTCAGAATAAGATAACTGAAATAGATTTCTCTGTATGTCATGTACGTATGTGAGTTTTTTTTTTCCTTAAAATAATATAAACACGGAACAAACAACGGTAATCAGCGTAAGAACCTTTCAAGTTGTAATGAGCCAGACGTCACCTGGATGAGACAAAGAAGCATTAAATCTTGGTTGGGCTTTTTGTTGTATTTTGGATGTTGTTTTTTTTAACTTTCTTGTTTGGTTTTAAAAGGGTTTTTAAATGGATATGATCAAGAGGCTTTGACTTGTCTTTGGAAAACTACTTTGGACTTGATCCTTCTGTACTGGATGTAACTTAATGTTTGTTATCCTGTGTTGATAAGTGTAGAAGGTGGATTCTGTTATGGACAAGCAGTGGATTGTCTTGTGATTAGGTTGGGTGCTAGTTTTCAGTAGAAAATTTTATTTTTACCTCTCCTGCTGCAACTGACTTGGAAATTTAATTTGGCTAGAAAACAACGAGAATTAGATAAAAACTGAAGAGTTACTTTTATGAGATTGATTATCTATATTGGCTGCAACTCTTTCAATGAGTTACCCCAGTTGAAGCTGTGCATTTGTCTAGTTTTGTCTTTCTAACTTCAAGCTCAGAAATACCTTATGGTTTGTTGCCAAGTCAGATGTGTTGGGATTTTGAGTAGAACAAGTTACTATTCAAGACTGTTCTGCTGATTTTATGTTTCTTATTGTAAGCAGCCTGTGAACCACTCTTGGTTAATGGCTCTTGGGTCTTTGTTGGTGTTTCCATGGTATATTATTTACTTTTTTTCCCCGTGCACTGCTGCATGTATTGCTAATGGCCCTTTGTCTGGCAGAGAATAGACTCTGCAATATTTGTTGTTATCAGAGATCTTTGACTCTGTAGAGTGGTCTCTGATTATGATCCTCAGGAACCTGTGTTTGTAATGCTGTATGCTGTTTTGAAAAGCCTCTCTATAGTTCTGTATGGTTCTGTTAATCAAATGCTCATGTCTCATTCACACTTTCCAGAATTTCTTATCCTGTGCTTAAACAGATTTTTTTTTTTAAAAAAAAAACAGTTGGGGGGGTTTTCTTTTACAGTAGTTTTTATGTGTATGCTGTAGATTAAATCAAACTGTGCTTAGTGAAATACCACACTGTAGCAACTAAAGCTGTGGTAAAACTTGGTATTTGCTCTTGCAAAACCTCCATAATTCTTGCATGAGAAGCTGCGTAATTTGATAAGTAATACTTAATGCTACCTAAAGTTTTTGTACTGAAACTTTTTGTAAATAGAAAGGTGTGCCTGCCTTAATTCTGCTCCAAAGGAAATTCTGTTCCTTACCCATAAGTCACAAAAGTCTCTACATCAGTCTAGGCATCTGTATGTGCACATGTGAAATACAGCCTTTGTAACGTTAATTGTAGTGAAATACAACTGTGTCATGACGGGAAGAGTAATTTTGTAAATTAAGTTTTACATTTTGGGAAATAATTGGTCAAGATTTTCTTTCTGCTAATAACCACAGTAGAAACTGTGGAAATACTAAATCCTTATTAAGTATTTTAATAAGGAGTGTCTTTTAATTCAGTTGCCAGGGTGAAGGTGGTCATGGTGCAATTTAAAAATACCTTATAGAACACTAGAGTGCTGTGCTGCTAATGAGGCTGTGTAGAGCTTGTAGTTAATTATTTGCCTTGTCTCCACATGATACTAATAGTGTTGGGGAAGGAACCTCTTTTTTTTTGAATGAATGAAAATGAACTTTCTGTATTAGAAATAGCCAGATTGGAGACAAGGCTGTAATTTTTATTGCTTCAAAGAAGTTATACTTTGAATGATTCAATGATCAGCCTTTGTTTTATAATTTAGTGTCTTAAAAAAAAATCCAACTAATTAATTCAATTGGCATTGAGACTTGTCATGATGATTATATTATGTGAAAATAGCAAAAAAAAGGGCAAAAGTTCTTTGGGGTTTCTCATGATTGCAGGTAACTAGCATATAAAGCTTATTTTAAATTTACTTTAACTGGGAGGATAAGGGAGCACGTATCAACACATCAGGCAGTTGCCTGGTGCTCTCTAATGATAATATATAGCAAATATGCTTTCCTACTCTTCAAATCTGCTACTTCCTGTATGATTGGCCCTCCTGTCCCTGTGCTTTCTCATTCCCATCCAAGTTCTTCCTACAGATAAGGTCCAGTACTTCTGGGACCTGGAAAGTCCTGGCTCCACTGGAGTTGCTTGAGTGCTAGAAGAGGAGCAGTTCTACTGGTGAGCATTTCCCATTGTGGAAATTGGAAGGAATTGCATGATTTTGACTCTTGCTAAGTGTTACAACAGCAAGGCTCTGCATCTTCAAAGTGGAACTACATCTTGTAACCAGCATTGTACATCAATAGCAGGTGCCAAGTTCAGACCTGAGAGAGATAGTTTAGGTTGGGTCATATGTTGCTCTGGAACAACTTCAGAACTGTTTTACTTACTTTCTTTCAGTGAAGAATCACTTTCTCTTAGGTCCAAGTTATTTTTTTTCCAGAATCTGTTTGTTGAATGGAGCGTCTCTTTGTTAACTGGAAACAAAACCACATCTGTTCTGATTCGCTTGAGAGGAAAAAAAAGTGGGCTCTCCATGCAAAGGAGATGTGGGTGGCTCATATAGTAGCTGCTTGTCTAGGTCTTACTTAATTTTTGTGTGCCCGCTTTGGTTCTCTGTCGTCCCCTTTCTCCCCTTCCAAAATAATTTGGAACTATAAGGCAGCAATTGATAGCAGCTGTTTTTTCTTCCAGTAATAATAGCAATTCTTGGTGTTTATAGAAAGGGTCTTAAAAATCAATCTAAGTTGGTTACTCTCATTAACTTTGTGGGTTTGCCGAAGTCACTGGGATACTGCTGAGCACAGGCAGCACAGGAGCGATTGGCTTGAACTTGAAAAGTAAATATGTCACTAAGAAATTTTCTGGTGCCCCAAATTAAAAGTGAGTTTCCTCCCTTCCTCACAAGGAATCATACTTAGCTGATATTGATATTGCTTACCCTGTGTAAATAAAGAATAAACTATATTTAATAAGTGGATTTTTCCTTATTTCTGCCTTTTTCAGCGAAACTTTGCGAGTAGGATGAAATCTTGATAACTCTGCTAGATCTCACTGTTTCTTGTAAATTTGAAGGTCTTTGGGTGTGCATAAGGGTTGCATGGTTGAAGCTTATGGGTGTGAGAACATTATTATGAGGCAGTGCTGGTATGGTATGAAATTCTCAACATTTTTTTTCTAAAAATTGTACTTTTTCCTTCTAGGAAGGAAAAACTCTCTATATGCATATATATATATATATTTGTTTCTAGAACACTGTTCCAGAATCTCTGTGGTTGTGGGATCAACTCTGTAAATGAAACAAGCAGTGCATGTAGAATGCTTGTCTCTTGCTTTCTTTAGTAGGGTTTGACTGCTGTCCTCCCTCGCTGACCCTGGGGTTGTGTGGCAGCTGTGCAACCCTGGCTGCCACCTGCTTCCTCTTGCACAGGAGGCCATGCTGTGGTATTTAATATGTGCCTGGGAGACCAGGAGCACTAAACTGGAAAGACTGAGGGGAGAAAACCCAACACTGCCCTGAAGCAGAAAGTGTGTTAATGAGAAAAAACAGGAGAATGTTTCTCCCTGTACAATCATGAAACCCAACAGTGCAGGAGGAACCTAATTTTTCCTGGAGCTGCTGTCAAGTCAGAGTTACTTTGACAGTTGGTTACCTTTCAGGAGATAGATTGTTGGGGAATGGCAGTAAAGAGAAAGCAGCTTAATCTTCATGGAAAAGTGTGCGTCTTTCTGCATTTAGGCAGGCTTCAGTTAATTGGGGTGACTGTTCTGTAGAAAATTTACAGGGCAGTGGCGAGATGCTTGAAATGCTGATGAAAGCAGTAGGTTTTAGAGACTCCTCCTAAACAATTCCCAGGTTTGTTACCACGTGTTTCCAGGGTTGCTGTTGGTTACAGTCCTGCAGCTTGCTTGCAAGAGGAGCTCAGTGTTAAGTTTGAACAGTGTTCTCCTTAGCTGAAGCAGTAAGTTTGTGACATCAGTGGAGTTAATATTTTCAGTCCTTTGCCCAATGGTATTTGACTAGGTCTATGGCTTTAGTCAACAGCTTCATGAAACTCCAGTATGTTGAATTAGCTGTATCCATTAATCCTTTGCCTTTGCAAATAACAATTTATGAATTATTTTATTAGTCTAATTATTCCTGTGGATGTCGAAATGCCTCTGAGGTATTGTGATTGTAAGTAAAATATAGATGAAACCTGAAAATGTCCTATAAGGTTGGTGTAATGCTGATTGTTACATAGCTTTAAATTGAGCTATGCTTATGCGTAGAGAAATTAGAACTAGATGCAGACTGAAAATATGAAGCTTTTCTGTGTTTCTAGTCATGCTTTCAAAGGAATTGTGTACTTAAAGGTCATGAAGATAAAGATCCATGTTGAATATCTGTGTGCCAAATAAACCTGCTTCAGGGTAGTGACAAAAAATAGTTAATTTAACAGACTAGAAAAATATTGTGTATTTTTCAATCGTGGCTTCTGTCTTGTAGGAGTAACATGAACAAGATCAGAAACTTGAGGTATTGCTTCAGACTTCTAGGAAGCAACATACTTAGGTTCAGAAGCATAGCCATTCAATTATAATGCTGCTTTTTTCTTCTCACCTGTTTGCTTCAAAGACATTTTATTACAGGGACTGAATTTAAACTTACAATTTATTCCTGTTAGTGTCTTGTGCTTCCAGATTCCCAGCCACTTCAGACTAATAATAGGAACTTAATTAGAATTTGATTAGGATCATCTGATGAAAATGTAATGGTATGATAGTGTTTATATTGCTCCAACTATTCCACTGCTCATGAGAAGCAGTATGAGAAAGAAGTGTGGTTTTTTTTGCTTGTAGTATGTGGCTGCAATGGACTCAAATTGTAGCAGGCAATGGGGTGTAGTAGCTGAAGATGATTTGTAGCTCAACACTGCAGTATTAATTAGAGATCTTTATGACAGTGCAGTAGCAATAATGCAATGAAACAGCATGGAGAAAAAAATGAGGATGAGGGTGTGAGGATGAATGGGTAATAACATGGGAGATAAAATTCATAAATTCTTAAACCAAGTTGTATCCTTTACTTTTTTTCCATGCCTTTTATTGGGAAATGCAGAATGAGTATAGATTTGTTGGATTTGTTTGTGTGGAGTATAGTACATCCACATTTCTGCTTACCACATGACGGCCCCAGCAGGAGCTGCCTCCTGCCCTGGATGTGATGGCTGTGCAGCACAGCTGTGCTGCAAGAGCAGCAGAAGTGTGGGTGAAAGAGCCTGCTGAAAGTTCTTTGGCAACTACTTTTTCTACTTCTTCTTCTCTAACAAATTTGCAGTGTGAGTGAAGTTGAATTTACTTTCATTTTGAGGGAAGCCAGAGCAGATTCTGATTACAAAACTAAGGTTTAACTGGAGAAGGCCTTGCGTGTCTCAGAGCTTTTCTTCCCCTCCTCTCTTTTGAGCTAGTTTAACAGATAATAATACCTCTTGTAGATGTGACATTATTACTTGTGGCTCAGCTCTTTGTTTTGATTTTCTTGAGAGTCCTTTCAGAAAACCTTTAAAGATGATCCACATTCCTGCCAGCACATTCTTTCACATGATCCAACCTAATGACAACCTAACAGACTAATCTTTCAATTTTTCCCCCCAGGTGCTGGACTCAAATGGATTGATTTATTTAGTGAGTTACTCTTCATTATGCCTAAGGCATTTTCCAAGGGCAAGGAAAATTATTCCTTAAATCTCATTACATATAACAATCTATATTGCTCATTGTTCTTTGGCATGTGTATTTTCTAGTCCATAAGTTTGGTGAATTCACAACTTACCTTTATATACTAATAAAAAAGTAGAGGTATTTTAGGTGTTCATTAGGTGAGTACATGCTATTTCTTGGTGACATTGAGTTCTCAATTCCTCTTATGAAACTTTTGTAACTTGTAGTAAGATTCAGATTGAAACAGAGTGTAGTTTATTTTGCTCTTACACATAACACCTTGTTTAACTTTTTTTCTTCTTATAATGTCAGCTCATATATGTACTTGAGTGGAGAGATCATTCGAGGTATAGAACTTGACTTTTCGCTCCTTAGTTCAGTTTCATACTCTTTAGTTTGTTAAACATTTAAAATGCATAATCACAACTTTGGAAACACAATAGTGAAGGGCATATAAGTGGACTAGATAGAAAGTGGTTATAAGATAATTCAAGCAGACCTGAAAACCGTGGGACTTGTAAGGAAAGTCCTGCAAACTGCAACAAAGATACTTTGTTTGCATTTCACATTTGATGCCCATTAATACACCATATCTTTTAAGTAGCATGTTTTATGAGAGATTCAATGTGTTTTGGAGTCTTAACTGAATGTTTTTAGCTAAATTACTTGTTTGTCTTAGGTTCAGCTGTATTTATTGTCTCTATGGTTTGCTTGTTCCTCCCATACCCTTCTTTTTTAGCACATGTAAGCAGAATAATTTTGCAGTGCATGAGACATAAATTATGCACCAGAGAATAACATCTCTTTTCTCCCAAGAATCTGTTAATCAAGCTTACCTCTAAGGTGACAGACAGGTTCTTTAGGGATCCTTAGCAGAATGACGATGGCACTAAAATGTTTGCAATTAAAGTTTTATTTTCTTAACAAGATACTATGTTTACTGTAGCACAGAACTGTGATTAGAATGGTACAGGATTTCTACAAACAGAATCAGTTCAGTGCAATTTATAAGATTTCTAATTGCCTAAATCCTACCTTATGATTTCTTATCAACTAAATAATACAGAATTTATCATATAACTTAAATTACTATTCCTAATCACCTGGACGCTCTGCAGATAGGGTCAAAATTTAATACATTGTTTGCTGTACCAGTACAACAATCATAATCTAGACTTAAAGATCCCACAAGCATTAAGAGTCATTCCTCAGAGGAAGCAGATGATGATGGAAACATCCCTGGCCACCAGGGGTCATTGGTTTCACTGTCCCTACTCAGGACTTGTCACTGCTTGATTTTATGGACAGTGGTAGTACTCTGTGTGCTGTTACGCTTCCATGTGGAGGGTTCATCACCTCCACTGGACCTGGGATGTTCCATGCCAGTAAGGAAGGGAGTAGTTGCCCTGATGCTCAGGAATCTTGAGGCTGGTAAGGAGAGGAGGAAGAAATCTGGTTTGTCTCCTTGGTTCACAGGACCTTTAGGGTCTGAGAATAAAGGAAAAAGGAATGAATGTGACCCATGTAGTCACAGAGAATAGTTGCTTGGTTTATAAAGTTGTGTTAGTTATGCTAATAACATTGCAAAGAGTCAGGAGCAGGGACTGCTGGTCACACTGGTCTTATCCTGATATTCCACAGGGCAAATTCCAGTTCTGATAACTCCAAATTCTGAAATAGTAATGATTATGAATTTTGTATATAAACATTTTTTACTTGTAAATAACACTTCTTACGAAGATTTTTGAGATGTGGAGCAGAGTAAACAGAATTTAATCTTGGATAGGGTTTATAATGACTTTGCCTAAACAATCTAACCTGAGTTGCTCTAGTTCCCTTTCAACTTTATTTAGATGACTCCTCTATTTTAAAGGACAAATCTGGGAGAAGGTAACATCTGTTGGAAGTTGATTGCGTTTCTTTAGGTTTTCCTTAAAAGCTGTGGCACTGACATTTCTGTGGTGTGGATTACTTGTGAAAGGGGATATGGTTTTATACCTTTTGGGGATGTACCAGGCTCCTGTGAGCTCCATGACCACCATGTAAGAACATTCAAGGCCAGGAAGTTAGTTCAAAGTTAATTTTTGTCATGGCACATACAGATGAGCATTAAAGTGCCTGAATTTTGTCATCACTCCACTTTCCTTTGCAGTATGTCTACATCTTTCAGTGCAAAAAGTATGTGATTGGAATAGGGGCAGTTTTGTGTTCAAACACAGGCAAGGGGAAAGGCATTGTGGTTGTTGTCTGTTTCTGATGCCCTTTTAAAAGTTGATCCTCAACTTTTGTTAGCACGTTATCTTACCCAAAATACTTGAATTCCTTTGTAGGTACCTTCTTAAAAAAAAAAGGACAAGACTGTGTTTTTGTTGCTGTACCTTATTTTTCTGATTGATCAAGGTAAGTTTTCCAGTGTAGAAATGCAGGGCTAAGCATGTGTTCTCCTATTGTGTTGCAATTTTAAACACTAATCGTGATACCACATGGGGATAAAACCATGTTCTTCCCTAAATACCAGCTTTCCTATCCACTATATTGTAAGGGAGCTGGAATACTTAATGTATTACAACTGTAGCTTCAAAGGCAAGGCAGTGTGCAATATGCAACATGGACTGTATGGGTACTGGGTGGGTTTCTGCAGTAGTGAGGCATGGCTTCTGCTGAACTTTCACAGAAATTGTCATCTTGATCACCTTGTTTCTCCCATATGCCTGACAAACACAGTGGCTTTATTTTTGGTGGTTCCTTTATTTAACTTTATTAATAGAGTAAAAGTAAATAAAATCTCTATGACAAATTAAAAAATGTATCTTGGACTGCAGTTTTAACTTACCAGTGTCTGTTGGGAGACCTGAGGAGGGGACAGTTGTGAGGTAGAAGGAGGTAGTGGGCATAACCTCTTTTTTTTTTTATCCTCCCT
>VYZS01066618.1:0-11914 GCA_013400695.1 Neodrepanis coruscans | reverse complement strand
GGCCATGGTTCCACCAGCTCCCAAGGGGTGTGGGAACCAGAGGGTTTGGGTCTGCCTCATGACTGCTGGGAATCATGACCCATTGCTATAGCAACAGGAACTCATGTGACTACTGTCCTTAAAAAGAGCCCCTATTTGTGGCATCTTCTGCAGGACAACTATCCATTATTCATGCCTTAGCACGTCTGCAGCACAATTTGTATCCTGAGCTCATGAATGAATGATGACACCTTGACCTGCTGTGCTGTTCTCTGTCCTGTGCTCAGGGAGGGCAGCCAAGAGAAAACCCCCCAGAGCAGCTCACCTGAGTTACAGCAATACCAAACCAGGGCAAGTCCTGCAGCCACACTGAAACAGGCAAGGAAGAACACTGGGCCTGGAGCAATGGGAAAGGAAAAACATATTAAGGGCAGCAGAAGTTTAGCTGGGTTCATAAATCAATTTCTATTAATTTGCATAATTAAGCAAATTCAAATAAAGCTAACACATCCACAATTCTGTATCTAATGTACTATGAAGCACATTTACTAGACTGCAATTAATTTTTACTACAGTTGCTTTGCCACCATTCCCTGCTGCCCTCTTCTCATCCAGCTACAGCCTATGGAATTTAAAAGAAAGCTTCCTTGGACATTTCCTCACTCTCAAACTTTGTGCAAACTCCCCATTAAACACCACAGCCAGCACTAACCAGCCTGCTGGGCCCCCACCACACAGCAAAGCATCTCCACCCACAGCCCCTGCCTGAGGGTAGGAGACCACAGCTCCTCACAAGCACATTTTAAGGTGTTTTTTTATTCCCCACAGATGTTCTACAAACTCCATTTTCATGACAAGAGTAGATATTTTTGTTCTGTTCAGAATTCTCCTGGGGGCTGAGATAAAAAGCCACATATGTACCTAGAACAAATCTCCCCTGGAAAGTGCCTGCCTGGAATTATACACAGTTTAATCCTGATAGTCAGTATTGATGTTCAATAAAACCTTTCTAATTCATACTTAGCCACTGACAAAACCTCATAAACATCTGCTTCTTTATTATCTAAAATTCTATTTGTACTTCACTAGGAATAGAACTACAATTAAACTACATTTGTCAATTTAAGGCCAAGTGTCCTGTAGAACTAACAAACTCCTGGAGCTGACCACAGGGACAAGGACACTGGAGAAACAGCAAAGGAGCAAGGATTTGGTTTCTCTTTGGGATGTAACCTTCCAGTGAGGGTGGCTGGAGGCTGGACAATCTCCAGCATGAGACCAGCTCAGACAAAAAAAAAAACAACAAAACAAACAAACAAAAAAGTAAAACTAAAAGGTTATTTCATTTTCTTATTTCCAAGCACTTCTTCTGTTCCTCCTGTACTGTTATGCTGCAGACAGCAAGAGTAATGTGAAAAATCTAAACAGCAATTTGGTTCAATGTTCAAAGAAACACTACCACAGGCAAAAGTACACATTGAATTAAACTGTGTTACAGCCCCTTGTTTCAGTGTTCTCTCAGGAAAATGGCAAAAAGATATCATTCACAGAAGGTGTTTTGAATCTCTCATAACTGTATCCAAATTTCAACATAAAACATTAATTAAACTTAAAAATAAAATAGCTCATTATAAATTTGGAAAACTCTTCATCTTTCTTTCAGCTCTTCTTTTTCAAAATATCCTAGAGTGAATAAAATATTTGCCATCTGGCATTGAACAGAGGAAGGTGAAAATAATTAACATGTTTTCCTAAGGAAAATGCATTTAAATTCATCCTTCCTTTCAGTCTTTGCTTTCAAATGATTTGTACTTAAATTGAGAGCTTAAAAAAACTTTAAAAAACCCTCAAAGTCATATAAAAGACATATTGATGGCCTTATGCAAAGTGACAGCAGCAGCTGAATAGACCTTACTGCACAAGTGCTGAAGAAATCACATGAAATCTTTAGCTGTAACATTATAAGTAAAAATACCATTGTAAATATTGATTAAACTCTACAGTTTCTTCAACTTTCTGGCACTGGTTCCCTCAAGAGCAGCTCAGTACATTTTCTTCCATTAATTCTACTTAACTTGTGACAGTAAAGACATCATAAACCAAACCAGTTGTTCCATGAAATGCAAATTACATCATAAAATAAACTGCATCATAATCTGTAAAGCCATTCCATCCAGTGACACTGTAGGATTTATTTACCCCTGTCATTTAGCATATATTGCTCCTTGTCAGAGTCTATCCCTGTGGGATCTGGGGTTTCTAGAAATAAAAGCAACAGAAGTTAGTACTCAGCTCAAGCAAACAAACAAACAATCAGCACATGCAAAATGGTGCAAAACCAACATGTTTCAGGAAAATACTCAATGTGACAAAGTATTAACCCCTCCAAAGGTAAACCATCACTAGAGTTAAAGCTGGAGATATGTTGATCAAAAGACACAGGCACACAGTCATCTGAATGCAACTACAAATAGCTGCAGCCCCATCTCTGATCTGCTTAAGCACTGACCACATAAATATAACATTATTTATTTCCCAAGTGAGGAAAGCAGGAGCTAATCCTTCCATAATGCCAGCAATCTTCATGGTAATAAATACAAACTATTTGCTAATAGATGCACTAATCTGAAAACATCTCTATAATTTAATGTATCATTCTTTGTTCTTGAGCAAATCTCTGGGCATGGATGTATTTAACAGATAAAGCACTTGGAAAAAGCTTCTTGGTGCAGATTATTTACCTAAACTCAGCTAAAGACGTGCCCAGCTTCTTTGAAAATCTGTAGATTCTATATGCTAAGATTTGGCACAAATAATTTTTGCTTCTATCTTTCAGCAAATTCTGGTAGAAAAGGATGTTGACCTTAAGACAAAGTGTTCAGTAGTTTCCATTCTGGGCAGAAAAACCCTTTGAGAACTGCCTTTGCCACACAGACATGGAGATAACACTGTCTGCAGAAGAGGTGTGCACACAGCTATCACCAGGCATGGCACAGGAGTGACTTCCCTTAACACATCAATCTGTAAAACAACTTTTTCAGCCAAACCTCTTTGTGGTCACAGAATCACAGAATCATAAAGGTTGAAAAAGACCTCTAAGGTCACCAAATCCAACCAACAAAGGGTTAAAAAAGGAAAGGGGAAAAAGTGAGAGCTCCAGATCTGGCTGTTAATAGGGAGGAATTTGAGATGATGGTTTCAGTTGATCACCTTCTTCTCCATGACATCTGGAGCTTGGTGAGGTGCCTTAGAAAACTGCCCTGTACACCCAGACAGCAACAGACCTGGTGTCAGGTGAGCATCCACCTCCCCTCTCAGTTTGGGGACAGGACACAAACACCTGCAGCACTTTGCTGTGGAGACTGACAGTCCCTGAAGCAGCAAGGATTGTGCCAAGCCTCCCCAGAACACTCTGGGTCACTGCAGCCTCACCCAACCTGCCTGCTTGAGAATTCCAGGAACTCCAGCTGGGAAATCCTCACACTGCACAGGAGGGCACTGCCACATCTCTGCACTTCTCTCAGGATATCACTGTCTGGGGCTGATCTGAGCCTTTATCCTTCTAGTCTACGTCAGCTCTGAGAGAAATAAAAATATTTTCTAAGTCACTTGGAAGTTTCTGTTTGCCTTCAACAGCTCTGAGACTGCCCCACTCGTGTGCCTTACCTCCCCTCTAGTGGGAATGCTCAGACATTACCAGACATTTCACTGGCAATTTACATTTCAGGCAAAGAAATTTTGTTCTGGCACAGATTTTAAGACACTTTTAAAAATGAAAAATAAATATTTGAAAGGATTTCCTGTGTAGAAAACATTTGTCATATTTACAGCTGCAGAACTATTACAGGACTGCCTCCTGGCCATGGTTTATCTCTGTCCTCATCACTCATTTCTCCAGGTGTTTGTAATGCTGCTTGTTCAGCTCAATCTGCATTTGGAACAAAGTCCCAGTGTTAGGGATTCTCTTTTCTTCACATTTACAGATTCTGGTGGAAATTCTGTAAATGGCCTGTGCTAAATTTGACAAATTTATTGAGTACTGCTAAGAGTATTACAGACTGATGGGCAGGTGTGGGTTGGAAGGGACCTTAAAGACCATCCAGTCCCACCCTCCTGCCATTGACAGGGACACCTTCCACTAGACCAGGTTGCTCAGGACCTTGGCCTGGAACCCTCCCAGAGGGGTACATCCAGGAGTCACATAAAACTGTGCATATTGGAGTCTGCAGGACAGTGCCTTTAATATTCAAAATGTCCAAGGTCACTTAAATGAGAAGTTACATCTCATATTGGAAAAGGAGCTTTTCCTGAAGAATAGAAGTGTTTGCAGTTTTAGCTTAAAAAGCTGCACAGATATTCCTTGACCATCCAATCCAAAATGCAGATATTTGTTTTAATTGTACGACTCAGAAGAAGCAGCAAGCATATTAATACAGCCACCTCAATATTTCCTTCTCAGGTCAGTAGAAGGAAACTGCAGAATCTCAGCACATTGTACTGTTTTAACTCAGTTATTTAAATTATTCTCATCCTTCTGTGGATGGTAACATGCAAGAATGTACCAAGAGACAGATAATTTAATGACTTTTGATGGTTTTGAAGTCCCTGAGCATAATGCAGCAGGAGCAGCAAAATGTTTTTTTTTGCCCCACAAGCAGCTGTATGTTTAACATGAAGCACTTCTAGCACAGGTACTTGTTATTTACAGTCTGAACATGAGAAGCCTTAACCCTGCCATGAGGCCACCTGGGGAAAGCTCTGGCTCACCAGGTAAACCAAGTGCAAGGACAGTAAGTTTCTGCTCTAGCTCAAAGTGGAAACATCCCACAGACCCTATCCAAGTCTCCTTGTAAAGAGACATTTTCAGAAAAGGCTTGTAGAAGGTGCTATTGAACATTAATGAAGCTTAACCTCTTAAACTTCAAAACAGTCTTGAAAATTTCTCCTCAGTGACTACATTAAGACTTCTCAAACTGCTCTTAATTCATGAAGGCTGTTTGCTGACTTTCTAGTCAGCCTGGCAGAAAAGCCTGTTGCTCTTGAGCTCTACCCAGGTAAAAAAAATAGATCCAAGACTATTTAAGAGCCTGTTCCCCAAAGGGCAATGACTTGTGCAAGGTATCAGATCAAAGTGCTGCCTTAAAGCTTCTGCAAGGCTCAGATAGTTGGGATTGGTGCTCATCTGAGACTCTGAGGCAGGATAAGCCCAGAATTCCCCAGGTCAGAAGGGTTCAGGTATGGATGTGGGGTAACTCTACTGCCTTCCTGTGCAGGTCTTGCATCAGTATGTGTTTGTGCTGGGTAGATACAAATCCCTTCCTTCAAAATGAAAGGTGAAACAAAGGTAATTACAATTTCACATGGCATTTTCACTGCAGAAATGAAAGAGATCAACCTACATTTGGAGTAATGTTTTGAATTTCACTGGAGTTTGTCTCATGTCTGTAATTTCCCCTGGCACCTCACTGTGGAGTTTCTTACAAGCAGAAATCAACTGACTGGAGAAGCATCAGTGCTGGTAGATACTTTATAAGGGTTTCTTAAACTGCAATCCTTTTGCAACTTTCTTAACATAGATATGGGAGGTTTCCCTTGAGCTTCTCAAGTCATTTCAATATGTGGGATGCCTATTTCCCATTCACTTGGAATACTGTTCCTTTCTGAGTTTCTTAGGTAGGGAAATGAAAAAAACCAAGACCAACACACAGCAGCATGCATTATCCCACACTGGCCAGTCAGGCTTGAAACTTTTCCTTAAAGAAATGAGCTCCTCTGCAGCACAGATTCAAATCTGTTTGAGCCTCAGTCCTTCTCAAGTACATACAAGTGTGTTTGGGGGGCAGTTTCATGGGCAGCACTCAGGCCTGTCAGCTGCACAAAACAAGCCCTAAGTGATTTTAATATCACAGGCCAACAGTGTAAGGGCCTATGAATGTGCCCTTTGTGTTAAATGAGGAGAACTGGAGATTCATGGAAAGGCAAGCAGACATTTGATCTTAATAATTTGGAGGTTTGTAATGTTCTTCTGTGCTACAAGTGAGAATAAACACAGAGGAAATAAATAAGCCATTATGAAGCAATGGCTATGGAAGAGAAGCTGTAATTCATAGGAGTTATATCACTGTCTGACATGTTGTATTTAAACTGTTTTAAATACATATTCCATATTTCAAAACAATCAAAGAGTTTTGCCTGCACTTACAAATAACAAGAAGTCAAATCCCCCTACAGCTTTCGGAAAACTCCAATCAGAAGGAATTAAGGAATAGCCCAGTAATTATTTAATTAACTTATTTATTTATATTATTTATAACCTGTTTACATTGTTTAAATAACTTAAATCTCATCTGAAATGAGTTTTTGTAATGCACTGAGGAGGAAATCCACAACTCAATCAACTTACAAATCAACTTACTCAAGATTTTCCTGCTTGGCAGGTCATTAAACAACTGTTCAGCATTGATCTGCAGAGCCCTGTAAAACTCCTGACAGTGTCTGTCTCCTTTGTTTTGAAGGTGCTTTAACAGATCTGAGAGTCTGGTATGGAGTGATGCCTTGGGATTCCTGAACTGTAAGAGAAAAGCACTCATCAGATGGGAGTTTACAAAAGCTGGACATCAATTTTACATCACCTTATAGTATGCCAGAGAGCAAAGATATGGAGTTTCATTGATATTTGCTAAAAGAGTGGGACAAAAAACTATGTGGAACCCAAAAAGGACATGCATGCATGCACTGCCCGGCACTGAGCTCCACCTGGTCAGCACCTCCTGAGGGAGAGGGTATTGCCTCTGCCTTCNGAACCCAAAAAGGACATGCATGCATGCACTGCCCGGCACTGAGCTCCACCTGGTCAGCACCTCCTGAGGGAGAGGGTATTGCCTCTGCCTTCCCTCATGCTTTTTTCTGTCCTGATCAAGTGAAACCACTCTGCATTTAATGTCTAACACTGTACTTCTATTCTACAATTTGATTCTGATAGAAAATATCAGAATATTGATAGATTTTTTTATAGAAAACATCATCAAATCTATTTTTAATAAAGTTTGATGGTTTTAAGTTTGCTTTTAGTTATCTAGTAATGACCCCCAAAAAGGCACTTTATATTGCTTATCCTAGCCCCAATATAACACATTTCATTGTTTTTCATTGTTTCCAGCATAATTAACTACTGTGTACCCAGTTCAACAGGCACAAATTCCCATTACTTAGGTGACATGTCAAGCAGCTTAGAGGAAAATACTTTTTTTCTGTAGTGCTAAATGTGTGAATATTAGCAGACCTTATAAAATGAAGGAAAGTGTCCACAGCCATTCTCAGCAAAGCATCATATTTCATGGCAGCACAGTGGACAACCTTTGGAGCTACTGATCAAGGACCAATTCCTGCTCAAGGGGGACAGGAATGCCATAGACCTTACACAACACTCCTTATTCTGACAAAATTCCCACAGAGACACCAGATACAGTTGAGATTATGAGCTTCCTAAACACCCAGTAGAGTTAACACAAACTTCCCTGGTTCACGTAAAAGCAGTTCACTTCTGTCTAAGTGCAGAACTCACAAATCACCTTTCACAGATTCTTTATGTATTTACTTTGAAGCTCCTGAGGGAATGAGATGATCTTGCCTTGTACATGTCACACTGAGTGGCCCTGTTGGTGATTTAGCTCTGCTCTACACCTAAAAACACTAATTGTCCCCAGGGAGTTTGATTATGGCAGAATTGGACCTATTTTTCCTGATGTTAAAACACTGATATACCCAAAACCTGTCTTGTACAGACATGAAGACAGCAGAGGGCAAGTACAAACTGTTCTAAGTAGGATCAAAGAAGTTCTTAACTGACTTTAATTTTGTCCCCATACAAGCTTAGAAGCTCTTTCTTCCCTAAAAACAGGTTCCCATTTTTCAAAGCTTCATGCCAGGGAGCAGAGCCTTCCTCCACACATGGCAGCACCACTGGAAGATGTTACCAACTCCATCCACTTCCCACAGCTCCCACACTTACTGGTGGGACTAATGTTCCCTCTTCTCCACCAACACTTAGAGTTATTGATTGGTCTCTAAAACTGATTAGGCTAATAGAGATGATTTTGTGCATGGAGCTGGATGCAGCACAGATCACCTGATGTGACACTCCACACTCTGCCTCATGTGAGGAGGGAGGCACTCAGGGCATTTGGTCACAGGATGGGTGCCAGGATCCTGCCCATGGCGGGGCTGTCAGGTTTCGTGCTCCTGACCATGGCAGGGACTGTGGTATTAAACTGCTGCTGAAGAGAGTGTCCTCTCTCAGAACCCCTTGGCACAGGGAATGTGCCAGCCCTGTGACTGCTGCTCTCACATGAGATCCCAGACAGCACTGGTCAGCAAGCAGGAGGGGAGGAAGACGGGCTGCATGTGGCACAAGAGTCACAAGGGCAGCTGGGCTGGTGACCCACCACAGCAATGCAACAGTCACAGACACAGCAAAACTCATCAAATTACCTTCTCTGCTTCTTCATTGGTAAGAATTTGGGGATAGACTCTGTTAAGCTGAAGAACAATTTTATCAACCACTTGCTCGTTGAGTCTGCTAGTGCTTGTCAGGAAATACATGTCGTGCTGCAGGCGGTGACAGTACGACTGATCTGGAGACAAGATAACACACAGAGCAAACCACACAGTTAATTAACAAGGCATTTTCAAATTCTGTAGATTTCATTTTCCTACCACTGATTAAATAGCTAAAATAAAATTACCACCACCACCTAATTTTAGAAAGCTTAACTCTCTATCAGGGAAACACAACACAGCCACTGCTTGCAAAGACCCACCCACTTGAAATGACACACAGCTGAAATCCTGGCTGGTCACTCTGCTGCCTCTCTCTTTCCAAAGGGAGAAGGTTCTAAATCATTTAGAAGTCAAGCACTGATGGATGTTTAATCAAATACAGCCTTAAAGTTAATAAATCATTGAAGATAAATTTTCCATCACTTATGAAGTCAGATTATGACATTTAAAACTAACATTGCCAAGGAGCCATCATGGTTTTTTAGTGAAGGCTTTCACACAGGAGTGGGGAGAAAGGGCATTCAAAAAACAGTACAGTTCACCGGGGAAGTACACCCCAAATACACGTACAAATAAAACACATATTCTTCTGTTCGTCCAAACCTCTGCAAATACACAAATCCAGACTTGCTATTGGTTTAGGCATCATTCCCAATTTGTCAGCAATGGATTTTCCACGAGCAAAATCCCTACAGCTTCCAGCTTTGCAGCAGCTTTCCCTATAGCTGCTTGTCTGTAATCCCTAGGTTAAGACACAGACTGGTTCCACAGGTTGCTGTGCCTTATCAGATTTAGAAACGGAACATCCATGACTGTGCCTGAAATGAGTATTAAAATGTCAGTACAACTGAGCAGCACAGAAAACAAACACAAAACACCCCCATGCTCCCAGCACACTCTCCATTTAAAGTAAATGCATAGGTTTTAGGGTATTCCACCAGAAAATACATAACCATCAGCATCCTTCAATTTAAACAGAATAAACAGAGGAATGGAAGAGCCAGAAAACTCTGCCCTGATGCACTGCACCTACACACAGTCCTTGCACTTCCTGCAGCAGGGCTGGTGAGGGTATTGCATTGTCCTTTTCCTGTATCTGTGCAGCACTGACAGCATTTAGGGAAGGGTTCTGGGCAGTGCCAGTGCCACTCCTACCCAAACTAGAACACACTGCTACTGTTGCTGCACAGAGAGCTGCAATTCTAGGGCACCACAGTTACATTCTTACTTCTCATAGAAACACCATTTCATTTCCATGTGTTTCCACTGTCTCCCTTTCAGGCAGCTCTCTCCAGGACAGCTGCAGTGCACTCTGGCAAACACACTGCCCCGACACACTCTCTGTGCATCTCCCTTTCGTTGCAAGAAGTTCCAGGTTCTGATTCAGGGCTGAGAACAAACTTCTCTTCAAATCAATAACTGGCACACACAAAGGACTGAGGCAAGGACCAGGAGACTGTGAAGGTGTGTTTGTTCATGCAAATACTGCTTGGGGAATGAAGCTCCCTGGAGCTTCCTCCCCCTCTTCCACCTCAGCTACAGGATTTGCAGAGATTGTCGGTGTCACCAACAACTCTGTCCCTTCTGCACATTTACACAAAACATGCATTAAACCAGGGCCTTACAGCAGAGCAATTAAACTTCAAATAACACTGTGACAAACAATGAACCCTAGCAAGGGCTGACAGCACAACAAGGATCTGCAGAATGAGCACACAAAGTGGAATGAAAGCAGGCTCAGTGTCATCTCCTCCGGGCTGCCCACGGTCCCCTGTCCCACACAGGCAGCGTGCAGGTGGCCACGGGCACAAGTCACACCAGTGAGGGTCACTGGGACCAGCTGAAGATCCCACTTAAGCCAAGAGCATTTTCTGAGCAGTCACAAGTGCTCTCTGTCCTCGTGGCAGTCTCCACTTACACACACTCACTAAACAACCACTATTCACCATGGTTTCTGAGTTTTACCGAAGGCTTTTTGCTGCCCCCTGAAAACCACACCCTGCTGCACCAAATTACAGGGCAAAAGCCTCTCCAAGATTTCAAGGGCAGCTACGTTTTCTTATGATTGGGACCAAAAGGCAGGAGTAGAGAACAAGACCATGCTCTTGGCCTCTCTGGCTCCTGCTGAAGTGTTCCTGCCAAGGACAGGTCTAATGCCTGGCTTAGGCACCTGCAATGTGCTGCTCCCTCCTACTGGATGCTGGTTTTAAGAAGTACCCACGAAACAGGCAACTTCCCCATTCCTACAGCTCACCTGCCTGCACCTGCACCTCCTCCAAAGCATGTGAGTTCAGTATTTAGGATGAGGTGCAAGGTTTAACATTCCCTGAAGAGCAGACATCAAGCCCAACAGTAGCTCAATAAAAGCAGAGCAGAACTATCTCACCCTCCCAATATCTCACCTCTCTCTTCCAAAATCGTTTGTCTTTTCTTTAATTCTGAGAAATCTCTGCCCAAACACAAGGAACTGCCTTCAGACCAGAGAACTGAAGCTTCCCACACTGACACTGACACTGCCCACCAGTGCAGAATTGTGCCCCACCTACGGAATTTAAAGAAAACAACCCAGCAACCCTAGGAGCCAGAACATGCCCCCTGCCTGGGGGTGATAAGAGTATCTGGGACAGCACACACGTGCATTTGAAGGCTCCTGGGCCCAGCTTGCCCTAGGAGCTCTGGCAGCTTTGTCATGGCACAGACTTGCTCCCATGCACTGCCAGCCGTGTCCCAGCTATGGGTGTACACTATGAGGTTTTATAGTCACTGCTCTCAAGCAGCAGCTTTTTAATTGTGAATATACCCATTATATAGATTTTTAAGTAACAGGAACCCCAAACCAGGTAACTTCACAAGTGCAGCAAAGCTACTGATGTGCTGCCAGCTCTCAGGACTTTAGAGACAGGTTGTTTGGGAAATTTTGCATAACCAGCTTTTACTCTGCTGCCTCAAAGAGACAACAACTGCTCACTACTCACTACTGCAAGGACTATTTTAAATCTTTATGCTAAGGAGCTTTTAAGCAAGAGTCACTCCAGCACTAAAGGGACAGTCAGCCAGTACTTGCCTACAAAGTTCAGGGCAGCAAAACTGGGAGACCAGGTCAATTCAGCACAGTTCAGAGCAGAGATGTGCATTGCCAGACATGTTACTGTCCTCAGATTGCACAAGGATTTAATACAGCTCCAAATTCGAAGCTTCACTACTACAGTCACACCTTCTCCTCTGCCAGAACACCAATCTAATCAGGCTGTGGAGCCAAGAGCAGGTTTGCTCCAGTGGCAGGTGCTGTGGAGGAGCTGGAGGGCTGGCAGTGAGCTCAGACTAAATACTGAGATTGGATATCACAACACTGAACCTGACTGGCTTAAAAAAAAAA
>VYZS01066601.1:2200-13588 GCA_013400695.1 Neodrepanis coruscans | reverse complement strand
TTTTAATTTTTACTCCAATACTTCACCACAAACAAATTTTAGTCTTTCTTTCTACCTCTAAAAATGACCAAACAGGCCCCTTCTAGCAATAATCTCTCTCCCTGGCCATTATTTCTGTTATCATGTCAATTCTGGTAACCAGACCCACACGGACATCGAACAGGAAGAAGTGCAAGGTGACCAGCTCACACACACTGTCTTGGCAGCTATTCGGCCACACAAAAATGTTCTTACCAACCACTGTTTTTTCCCCAATCTATATTCAATTCACACAAACCATGTGGGAGGAGATTTTTATACCACCTGAATTGAAACATATGTCATGGTACAGAATTTTTTGAAAGTTCACACAATGTAATTCTTCACTCTGTTGTTTTTATCTCTGCCACCAGATATTATAAATCTTACAGAAATAACCCTTGCATCTCTTTTCATGCAAGGGTCTCACCAAATATCACCAAACTTCACTGTGTCAGGGCAGGGGTCAGGAGGTCTTTCCGCTGGGCAAAGATCTTACTCCACTCCAAAAGGGACTCTTCAAAAAAATTTGAAGTAAACCTCAAAGAAAAATCCCCTTCTACTTTTGAAAAGAGAAAGAGCTTAACCTTAATTGCTGCCTAATTTTTGTATTACACTCCCATCATTCATTGCTATTGACAAGTCAGCTGCAATTAATCATCCATGATTGCATAAACCAAGACACTCCACAAAATAACAATTAGTAGATTAGCATATACATATAACTTTGCAGTCTCGGCAACACTTTACAAACATTAACTAATCAGGGTTTCTTAAACTCCTTTCACTTGTCTCTCACCTAGCTCCCTCCTTTCTATTTCCCCTCCTTTCCTGCTGAGCTCTTGCTTGCTTGCAGGGAAGCTCCTTCCTCTCCCAGCTGTGAAAAATCTGTATTCTGCCCTAACCACACCTTATTCACTCACTCACCTTCTCTTTTCCTCTTTTCACCCTCAGGCATCCTTGTTCCAATTAAAAAACCCACCTGGAACAGCTGGAAGTTGCCTAAATACCCTAATGAACAGTGAGATGTAGCAAAAGAGATATTTAAAGCTTTACAATGAGGTGAGCAACACAGAGGAAAGGAAATATGACTGACAGAAATAGGGTAGGGTATGTTTGCCTGAAAGTAAGGACATCAGAGAGCTACAGAAAAGATGGAATTAGCAGAAAAGAGGATAAGAACCACACCCATTAACATTTATTTTTAATTATGAACAAGTTTTATGGTATAGAAACCCTGCACATGGAGACAAAGTACCATGTGAGCTTGTAGCAAAGACTAGAAGTTGATGCTGACAGACATTTAAAATGTATTCAAATTCAACAGCTCTGATTTCATTCCCTATAAATTTCCAGGCATCCATACAATTGAAGTGAGATGTGGGTAAAATTCACTTTGCATTCCAGAAAGAAGAAAGGAAATTTGTAACATAAATACCAAAGATTCAAAATAAGACTTTTTCTTTTCATTCAGTATGGCTTTTATAAAAAATGAAATTACAACAGAAATTGCAAGAAAAGAAGGAATAATTTAATTTGAAGCCAATGCATGCAGATTGTAGAATGGTTTTGGTTGGAAGAGACCTTAAAGACCATCTAGTTCCAAACTCTCTGCTGTAGACAGCGACAACTTCCACTAGACCAGGTTGCTCAGAGCTCCATCCCTGGCCTCGAACACTTCCAGCAATGGGGCATTCACAACTTCTCTGGACAACCTGTTCCAGTGTCTCACCACCTCACAACAAAGAACTTATTTCTAATATCTAATCTAAATCTCTCCTATTTTAGTTTAAAATCTTCTATCTTGTTCTATCACTACCTGTCCATCTCCCTCTTTTATATAAGCCCCATTTAGCTACTAGGGTGCTGCTCTAAGGTCTCCCCATATCCTTCTCTTCTCCAGGTTGAACAACCCTGATTCTCTCAGCCTGTCTTCATAGGACAGATGGTCCAACACTCAGATCATGTTTGTGGCCTCCTTTGGACCCATTCTAACAGGTCCACACCCCTCTTGTGTGGACGACTCAGAGCTGGATGCAGCACTCCAGGTGGGGTCTCAGCAGGGTAGACTGGAGAGGCAGAATCACCTTCCTTTCAACCTGCTGCCCACACTGCTTTGGATGCAGCCCAGGATGTGTCTGGCTTTCAGAGATGTGAGTGCACATTGCCAGCTCATGTCCAGCTCTTCATCCATGAAAACCCCAAGTCCTCCTACACACGGCTGTTCTCAATAAATTCATCTCTCAGTTTGTACTCAGGTCTGGGATTGCCACAGCCCAGGTGTATCACCTTGCACTTATTTATCACCTCCAGTTATTTATGAATAAACTTAAAAGCAACCATTAGAACATTTTTAAGAATCTGAAAAGTGGGCTCCTCAAAATGCCTTTCAAGCAAGATCATGAGGGTTCATCATGCAGCAGACCTCTGCTGCAACAGCTCAAGTCTGACAATCTGATGCAAGTGACAGTACAACAAAATACAGAGATCTCCAGAGAAAATAATGTTCAACTGGTGATACCAGAGCCCCAGAATCTCTGTGGAGATTCAGAAGTGGACCACTCTTAAATTCACCCTTGTTCATGCTGCTCTACACTTTCAGGTACACCATGGTCACATACAAGGTCCAGCACAATCTCTATTTCTTCCCTTGATAAATAACTTGTCTTTTCCAAGAAAATTTCAGGGTTCTTGGAAAGTGTTGCAGATACCAGACACCTAAAGTGGGAATTTGCTCATGTTCATGCTATTTGCTTTCAATATCCAGCACCTGATTTCCTGGTTTGAGGTAAAAAGTCTTCCCAAAGGTAAGAGCAAGCAGGGTCATTTTGTTTTTAACTTTCTTTCGCAAGGTACAGTACAATTTTATTTCCTAGAACAATCTGGGAATTTGACATAGGAGACCTCCCATTTTCCCAGGGACCCAAGATATTAGCTGATGACATCCCCCTCCTCTGCTCTCATCTGGCAGCAAAAGGCAGTTGCAGCTGTTGGTTCTTCCTCTGAGGCCCTGCATGCATTACTGCATTTTGGAAAACACCTCAGAGCTTGTGAAGAAAATGTTCAAAGACACACACAGAACAAGGGATGAGAAAAGAAAAACAAAAAATGAGGGGCTAATATTTGTAACAGGAAAAAAGAATTTTGTTATCCATTCTTTCCAGGCCACAAGGTGAGATGCCTTGAGCCTCTAGAGTATTCAAACCCTACTCACTCTGCCTCTTTGAAGGGTTCCTCAGGTGACACCAAGAGTCCCCAGCCCAACACACTGTTCTCATTCCCTGCCCTGCTGGGTGACTAATGCAACAGCTCTGCAGGCATCACACACATACCATCAATCCACCTGGAGGCCCACAGGCAGGCCTCAAGGAGGTAACCTGCTTCTTCCTGGGATCAGAGCAGCACATCCGAGACCTCTGTGCTCTTCCACTCAGGTCTTCTGGCTGAAGAAAATCTCCAGAGACACTCGGAGTGCAAGCAAGGACTGTACCATAGAGCAGCATCTGCCTTGTTTGCACAGTGCTGATTGAAAACCAACGCATGGGATAGCCATGCTAGGGATTACTTTTGTTTTGCTGGTGACAGGAAACAAAAAAAGTATTGTGGTAATACTGGCTCAATAAATTATGTGCAGCAGAGTTAATGCAGGTGTGCTTTCTTGGCTGAGGCTTTATATGAAGCAGGCGAGTGACTCAAGTAGTGACTCTAAGGCAGGGAAATTTGAGATTAGTGGTGCTGCCTTCAGCAGAAAACTGATTATTTGGAATTAATGTTAATAAATCTAGCTCTCTTTTCTATACTCACTCCCCCTTCTCCCACCCGTTCCACAAAGAGTCCCTGCACACTGCTGGCCAATTACAGTAGCCAGTACAAAACAAACTTCTTTCCTTTCCTTTGTGTCACGTATATCCACTGATACAAAACCTTTGTATTTCTTGCCATGGCTGACATGCCAGGCAGAGCTAGCAATCTTCACTTGGCAGGAATTTCCATATGAAAGGAATATTCTCAAGAAAGGCTGTGGGCTGGAGCCAAGGTAAAACTCCTCACTCCCTTCAGCAAATGCTGCTTTTCCAGTGTGAAAGTGTAAGCCACTGCACACCGAACCACTGTTCCCATGGATTTATCCCAGGTTGGAGCCTGTCATCTTCACAGCAGGAATAGGAAGAGGCTTTTACAGTGAGATGGGGATCGCCAACAGCACAAACATTGTTTCTTCACAAACGAAACAAACTTCAGTCCGAGGTTTGGGCCAGCAATACCTCCCTAATGCAAACAGTCCTCAGTTGCATCGCTCTGTGAAGGGTGACTCGCCCTAGCAGGGAGAGGTACAATCACAGGCAGTGAGTGGAAGCTAAATCCCGGTGATTTAAAATAAGAAGCAAAGTACACAATTTTAATAGTTACCCACTGAAATGAATCTGCCAGAGGGTGAAGCTGGGCACTTTTTATTTTGCTTAAATTTTTCAGATCAAGATTAGATGCCTTTCCTGCATCAGAAGTTATTGAGCTTGGAAGAAAACCAGACCCGAGCAAGACTTGTTGAGTTGCAAATGCCCTTGCATGGGGTAAGCACTGCAAAAGAATGAAGCCTTGTAGAGCAAGGGTTTCAGCAGGAATATTAGAAATGACCAGAACTGGTACTGTGGCTCTTTCAGCTTGAGCCATTAGCTGGATTTGGAGTCTTGCCAACAATGTGCCTCAGGAGGGAAAGTGAGCACTGGAGCTGGCAATGCCTTCACACTGCTCATCTGTGAGCACAGGACGAATTGTATAAGAACAGGCAGTAACTTTCCTCGTGAGCCAAAGCCCTTCCTAGTCACCTCAGCAGCAAAAATCCTCTCTTGACTTTCATTATGAGCATGCCACGAGCATCACCATCACCTTTTCTGCCGCCTTCTCAGTGTATCTGATACCTGTTGCTCAAATAACCACACGGCTGTACCCCAACAAGTCTCACCAGTAAGTTTGCCTCCGGACTCCAAGGCAAAACTGGCTGCTTTTTTTGCCAGTAATTCTTACTGTTACTAATTCTTACTGTTTCAGCCACCCACTCCTTGAAGGATGGCAGAGGCTTCCAACTTCCACGTGAAGCGAGCTAGAGGAAGAGGGCAGACCACTCCCCGGCTCCACCTCTGCAGCCGAAAGACGACTGCTAAAACAGCCCGGCGCATCTGCTGACCTACACGGGCAGGGACACACACCACCAAGGGCCACTTGGCCAAGAGAGGTGGGCTGGCACACGCCGGCCTCCCCGCACGGGGGAGGATGCAGATCCATCCCGGGCGGGAGGATATCGGCACGTCACCTTCTGTGCTGCTGCCGCCGCCACCCCGTGCCACCCGTCTGGGAGCCTGTCCGCTCTCGCCGGGAGGCGCCGAACAGGGCGGGCTGCCTTTCCCGCAGGATGCTCCCGCCGCCGGGATCGGCGCTGCGCCGGGAGCCGCCCCCTCGCGGCGGCGGGGCGGGAGCGCAGCGCTGCCACCGCGGGGCAACAGCTCCGCGCCGCGGCCGCCGCGCACGGCACGATCCGCCCGCAGCTCCCGTCCGGGTCTGTGGCACAGGACAGCAAATCTTGGGTCGGCATCGGCGAGCCGAGTGATAATTCCTTTCTCCAACTCGCTCGCTGTTAAGTGTGGGTCTCTGAACCTACCCCTCACTGTGGCGGGCATTTCTCGTTCCACCTTTAACGTTCTCATCGAAGTTTTGTGATCCCACTTGTTTTATTGCAAATTACAGCTAGAATGTTCTTCCCTGGAAAGAGTTTCCATCCTTGCTATTGCAAGACTTCTGCAGGCAGTTACTTGGCCTGTCCTCAACGGGAAGGTGTGACCTTGTTCTGTACCGGTGGCCATGAACTACGGATGTCAGTGCACTAGCCCTGAAAGACATTATCAATTACCTTTAGTTTTCGTAATCACTTGATTCAAGAATTTTGTGCTGTCTCCCAACACTTGCACTAAGGGCCTCTTGCTTGCAGGGTTGTTACTTACTGACAGGCTAGTGCAGATGAAGTGTTCCATACAGAAACACTGGTGGTACATCACACATGCTGGGGTTTCCATATTCATGAAATTTGCAAGCCAGAAGGCAGTCACATACAAATATACTGAACCCCACTGAGGTATAACGCATTACATATGGAAAGGCAAATTTCCTCACTGAGACCTCTAGAAGCCCATGCCTTGTGCCTATTCATGCTCACTCCTCCCCCAGCTAGCAGGTAACCAGCTACTCCTCACCCTTCTAGACCCTCTGCACCCTGTCCCCTTCACCCCACCACCCATGGTAATCACCAGAGGACTCCTTATCTCTGTGATGATCTCTTGAAATGTCTTTTGTCTCCAACAGCTAATCGCCCTGCCCCTCACCTGCTGAGATCAGCTGTTTTCCTACTGGGGAAAAAGAATAAAAAATGAACTCTGGAAATAATACAGAGCTTTCAAGTTCAAAAATAAAGAATTAAAAGGAAGGAAGGAGGGAGAATTGCATGCTTCTTTTGATTAATTCCCTTTCTTCCCACCCCCAAAGACCGTGTGGTAAATAAAATGAAGTACAGTCCTGACAGACACAAACCTTGACTGTCTGTTTATAGATGGTGTGAGTGCCAATATTCCAGAGGGACCGTGCAAAACGAATCTGTCAGTGAATGGGAGCACATGTTACAGAGTGTGAAGGTACATGCTGCACATTAAAAACAAATCCTTCAGAAAGTGCAGAATACCCTAAATCTACATCTGCCACACTAGTTATTTCTATTACGTTCTTAAAATTCATCCTGAATTTTATTTTCCACATCTTGGAAGTGTTAGATCTGCAAAATAGTATTGTAACTGCAGCTGTTATGAAGTTCAGCTCTGAATAAGTATGTAGTTGAATGTTGGCTGGAATTCTGATTTTTACCTCTGAATATTTTTCCATCTTTTGGAAGCTGCCCAGTTTAAGAAAAGCATCACTTCTGCCTACCACTACCATGATCACTGGTACCACTATAATTTAGGGTGATATGAAGATGTTATCTCTTCATGGCTGACTCACCCCAGCTCCATCACCACCTCTTCTTAATCACATCCCCTCAGTCCCTCAGCACCAACTCCCTGTGCAGCTGCTTTTGCTTCTATATTCCCATTACTTTGGCCTAAAGAGCCACATTCAATGCCACTGGTGCCCCAGCCAAGGGAAATAATTTCAAGGAGAAGAAAGAAGCCTAACATTGCCAGGCAAGTTTACTTCTTTTATTTTTGCCAAAAAGAAGACTTGAGGAGGGTTTGTGTTGTACAGCAATTTACAGCATAAATTTTGAGTAAGGTATTTGATCATGCCAGAACACAGTCATCTGTACTACTAGGCAAACGAAACACAAGACAAAACATGCCCAGCTATGAGACATGCTTTAGTATCAGCTAATAACCCTATTGATTGATTTTTATTTTTTTCATAATGAGTTATAGCTACATTATATACAGTTGCCTGCACTGGCTTGCAGTTTGATTTTCAAAGTGCCATTTCCCAGACGTGAGATTTTTATAAAAGCTTTCCTCACAACAAAAGCCACACACTTTCTATCATCCTAACAGAACAGAGTCGCAAGTTTGTATCTGCAGTTCAACAACAAATTAAAACTTTTTTTTTTTTTATCTGCACACACATGAAGACAGGCTGGAGCATAACAAAAGGCAAACTTATTCACTGTTAAGAGATATAAAACAGGCTAGTTTGCTCCCTCTGATCCCATTTTTACTTATAGGTAGAGGAGAAGAACACTGAGTATTTCTTCTCTGCTCCTACACATCAAGAGAGCTGGAAGCTATCACTCTTCTCTGATTGGACTTTGCCAATAGAAATAGAACAAAACATTTTAGCTCAGCACTCCTAACTCACAGCTCTTCCTACAGGACTTTTTCTGAAATCTCTATTTGCTCAGAAAACAGTTCAAATCTTTCCCATCCTTCAGCTGGAGCTAACAGAAGCCAAAGGTATGAGCACAACTTTGCCAGGTTGGAGTTGTGTCTCTGCAGATTATTTGAAGTCCAGACACGAAACAAAACCTCAAAAAAGGGGAAGAGGAAAAAAAAAATGAAATCCCTACCAACCTCTCCCCTCTCACATGTTATGGATTTCAAATCTTGGCTCAGGTATCAATTATAAAGTAGAGAAAAAGCCACATTGAAGGAAGTGCTGGAAAGTATTTTTTCCCCTGCCTTCTCAAAATCAAAGTTCCTAGTGCTTACTGGGGGTTTTTGTATTACATTTTTGCATTATTGCATTTTCTCCTCAGGTGTGCATTGCAAGCAGACAGACCTCCCTGGCCCCTACATTTCCCCAGAGGCTTGGAGAAGAAGGGACTACTCTGCCACTCGCAAGCCCACTGTGGGTCACAGTCTCCTCACAATTTTGCTGTAACTTTGTTTCCTTTAAGATATTTAGAGCAATCAACACCTTGATCAAGCAGCTTCCTTTGAGACAAAGCCTTGGTTTCCTTCGTTCTCCAGGATCACCAGGAAAGCACACATGGCTCACTTGCATGTGCTACGGCAGCCAGGGATGGTGGACTCTCTGCAAAAGCTACTGACAGTGTTAGCATCCTGTTTGTGTGTCAAAGCCTCTTGATACTTTTGGGAGAGCCACTGGCTTCCTCTCCTCCACACAGGGTCTTGAAGGAAAGACACCTAGCTCATGCTGAAATGTTGCTCCACTGACCAGGCCCTCCTGCATTGAGGCATGATCTGCACACACAGCAAGTTTAGATGAATATTACAAATACAGGCATGTAAACTTCTCTGTACTGCCCAGGTCACACAGAGTCAGGTTCACTCCAGCATCCAAAATGGTGTTTTTCAGATCAACAAACATCTTCCACAAAGAGGCTTCCCCTCAGTGAGAAAGATCTTGCAGAATCATGATGAATGCTGTGGGAATATTTCCTGCCCTGGGTGCACACAGACCTTATTCACGTGCTGCTCAAGTACAGGAACTGACGTTCTTGTTTGCTCTCAAATCTAACCTTCAAGGAAATACAGATAACTGTGCTGTCAGAGATGGATCACCAACCCCCAGAAAAAGGTCATGCAAGTAGTTGTGGAAATAACTCTTTGGGGACAGCACAAAATTAAAAAAGGAAAGTGACTTGATCAATGTGAAACATTATTTTGGTAGAGAAGAAAAAGGAACACCTCTCTATGTACATTAAATATGAGGAAAAAATGCATTCAGATGCAACATTTGCAACAACCAAGACAGCAATCCCCAAGACTACTGCAAGAGACAACTTACTTTCCCTTCTACTCACTGCAGGCTTTGGATTTAAAATTAAAAATTAAAAAAAAAAAAAAAGAGGAAAGAAGTACCCTAATGAGCTTGCAATATTCGATCTGGCACTGTTCCTTGAGGATATTGCTTGGTGTATACTCAGCAGCTATGATAGCCCACAGACACCAAAGCTAGAGGATGGGAGCATGGGCAGCATGTGAGCTGATAAGAACAGCAAAGAGCAGGCCACATATACATTCAAAGAAACAAATGAAC
Organism: Neodrepanis coruscans; assembly: GCA_013400695.1. Lineage (NCBI taxonomy): Eukaryota > Metazoa > Chordata > Aves > Passeriformes > Philepittidae > Neodrepanis > Neodrepanis coruscans. The sequence goes on along the minus strand of VYZS01066601.1, from coordinate 4,045 downwards.
ACAAGAATTTGAAATTAAAACACATTAAGTACCACACGTTCAGGAGCACACAGTTCATCTAATAACTTTCACCTGCAGAGATCAAACTATACCACCAAAAAAAGTAGTTACAAATAGAAATCCAGTCAAGCAGCCCTTTACTTTTGACCTGGGATCTGAAGCTATACTTTTCTGGTACAATTTTACTTCTGTTCAAAAACTGAAATACTACAAAAAGCATATCTCTACAGACAGCAGTACATATAGTACTCACTTTTGTACCTGGCAAGTTTACCTAACCTAGTTAGGATTTGACAGATTAAAAATAGACATTGAAGATTTGAAGTGTGGCAGGTGACTTAAGCAACCACCATCTCTTATATTAAAAAATACTCCCTTTTAGGTGATGTTTTGGTTTGGGGTTTTTTTTATGGATCCAGGACAGATCTACAAGTAATTTTCTAACTGTAGTGAACAACAGCCCACAGAGCAACAGAGGGCTCCCCATGTTAATAATGTTGCACAAAGAATCCTGTGCACACTGGGAAAAAGTGCAGAGCCATCTTTCCTCTTGAGGGAACTGAAAATTAGCTCAGAGAAACAGAAACTTCCTTTAAACCACCACTGGGAGTGGGAGAAAAGGAACAAGTTTCCAGGACTGCCATTTCCCTTTTGCATCCTGAGGATGTTAGGGATTACATGGAGTCTATTATCAGCTTGTGGGGACACTGGGAGCAGAAGGAATCTGTAAGTGAAGCGCTCAGATTACAAGATGAATGATGAGAACAATAAGACAATGAAAGTAAAAATAATTTTCTTTTAAGCCCGTTTCCTAATTTGTAATGCTCTAGTTACTGTAAACAGATAGGAAAATACAAGAGCTCTAATTCTGTCCAGACTTGCCCAGGATGCACAGCGAGATATAAACTGTGCTTTCTGACACAAAGCCCAGATTTAGGGCACTCTGTGTGAATTGGACACACATACCAGTCTCAAAACACTGCTTAGGTAACTGCACCACCTCCATGCAATTGCAACATGGCATAGTTACTAACTAAACGTAAAAATATATAGAATGCTTCTGACCTCCAGGACATGAGAAATTACAGTTTATGTCAGTACAAGCAAGCTGAAGGACAGTTTTGCTTAGCAACAGTCTACATGCGAAGTCATACATCTAAGAAACATATTTCAGGATACCCAGAACCTCTTACCTCTGCTCAAATCTGTTGGAGGACGGGGTTGGTGTTCCTTTCAAAGGAGCCACAGAGCTGACTCTTTGTGTCGCAGGACCAACAAAAGGAGTCACCCACAGATCAGTTTCTCCCCATAGAGGCTTAGACCACTTGGAGCCCACAGACAGATATTTCCCATGACAGGGTTTAAAAAAATTCTCTGCATTGTGCTTAGCAGTGTCAGCTGGCTACCAAAGTTTGTCAGCTATAGCTTGTGAGTATCCAGCTTTCTTCAGGTTTGAATCAAAGCCTTCTGTTACGTATGTAAAAGCATTAGGGCAAATATAGTGTTTGCACTCCCAGTGCAAAATTGCTTGTGGTTGGTTTTCCCCGATGCAAAAACCTCTAACAGCGTTTTAATTAGAATGCTTTAACATGCCATTTTTATGATCTAATGGTTTCATTGTCACCACTCAGTATACCAGTGACACTGCTTATGTTTACCAGCCAGCTGTAAATGGGTGACATGCTGGGCCAAAGCAAGAGCTGTCTTGTCAGTCACTTCCTTCTCACTTGTGCTGCAGCACTCAGTGAGCCCACAAGCCAGCCCTCTTGGGCTCTTACTACAAAACCTGACAGATTCATAAAATAATCCTAGTTTGGACCACTAATATGGAAGGCCAACTAACAC
>VYZS01066575.1:0-10804 GCA_013400695.1 Neodrepanis coruscans | reverse complement strand
CCGCCGCAGCCGTGCCAGGCTCCCGCGCTCTTGCACTGGCGGCCGTCGGCGCACCCACCCCTATGGGCGCCGCGCCAGCCGTTCCCGCCACTGCCCTCGCCCACAGCTCTGCACCCCCGGCCCCCCCACGGTAGGAAACAAAAGGGCACGTTTTATTTCACTTTCACTTTTTACCCCACGACACTATTCTAAACAAATTTTAAGCATTTCTTATCTTTTTTACAAATCATTCATGTTTCTGAAACTGCTGAAAAGAAGATAAAAAAGGTTCCTGAAAATCCACTTTATAAGAGAAGGATATAGAGACACTGTTTAAAGGCAAGCATTTGCTTTCATTACTCAGGAGAGAAATTTTCAGTCTTAATAATATCAGAGTACTGTGAATATTTTTATAAGAATTCTCACTAACTGAAGAGTCGTCTCCCAATGAAAACAGAACTGATGAGCTAAAAGTTCCTTTGCTAGAGTTTTTATTCAGCTCATTGACCTAGACTTAAAGTTGTCTTGCCTAGTATCAAAAAAACCCCACAACAAAACTAATTCTCCCATGCAAGAAAGGAAATCTATACCATTATGCTTCAGTCAAGCATCTACTTACATCTTTTCAAGATAGAGGTGTGTTCAGCAACTATGCACAAGACAGTCTTCCAGTTTTGAAATGTCTATGATACTTGTCTTACTTACTTGTCTTACTATCATAAAAATGCACTTTTAAATATGTTCATCCTCCCGATACTGTCTTGAGACAGGAAAGTTTTATGGAAATGTGTTAGATTGATCAATCAACCTTCAGATCATCAAAGACTTCTAAGCCTCTGATTTCCCCTCACTGCAGACTTAGCAATCTGACCCAAGGACTCTGGTGAAGGTCATACAGTTGTCTGTGGATGAAAACAGAATTCAATACAGCTTTCAAAATTCCCAGAATACTAGTCTAATTACACGTCCTCAAATCCTTATGCCTTAAGTAGGTTGCTGAGATGATTTTCCTATATAAGCAATACCCCGAGATTTTACAGATAGATTCATCCTGTTGCTTTAAAGCCACACACGGTTCAGTTCCAAAAATACAGGAGATGGGAATTAATTGGGTTTAGGTTGTTTCAATTAGCTTTAATGCTGCATTGGTCAGGATTATTTCAGTTACAGCCTCATTCAGTATTTCTATTCAGATAAGAGTTTTCTTTGGATTATATAAGGCAATATCTGCATATATGTGAGGTAATTTACTGAACACCTTTGCCTGCACTGATCCCAGCTTCTCCTTGTGTGCTCAGGAGGCCTGAGTAATATGTTTAGTTGCAGTCTCCAATTCAATCATTAGATGTCCCTGCACACTGTGTAGGACTCTACATGAGGTGTAATCCCTGGTAAACAAGATACAGCTAAATTAGATCAGTTCTGCAAAATCTGATTGTTGTATTTATGCTTGATACACTTCTGTTTACCATTTTACAGATGTTTACATATCCAGAAATATCAGTTAGCTAATCCTAGTTAAAGAACATTGTTCCCTTTATTCAGTAGGACAAGAATGCAGTCAACTGTCCTTTAAATTAGCTCCTTCAGTTTGTCTGGTTGAGATTAATACCAAAAATAACTAAAGATCAAATTGACTTGCTTATGTGCCTCAAGCATATTTGTACCTTCCTTTCCCTCTCCACTTGAGTCTATGCCTATGTACAGCTGCGGCTTTTTCTCTCTACCCATCCTTCTTATGCAAGATGTAGTCTCCTGAATACAGAAGTAGATTCAGTGGGGATGAAAACCTTCTAGTTTCCTCATAAGTAGATTCTGTGGAGATGAAAGCCTGGTGATTTTCTCATAAGTTTCTGATTAGACAGGAATTGTGGACTCAGCAATTTTATAACCATTCCAGCTCACATTCACCACAAATTAATTAAGACTTAAACACATAAACAATAAATTGTAAAATACAAATGCAGGTATAAAATACTACACAATGATTCCCCTGAGATCATAACTTCATCAGAAGCGTTGACTACAAAATTAAAGTAGAACAGGCCCATTTACATTGTATGAACTGAACTGATATTATATCTGTTGCATCATTGAAGGAATGCATTTTTGTCGTGCACTCAACAAATGGGAATTTTCAGAATTGACCATCAGTATTGAAGTACTTATTCTGCATTTGTGGACACAAAATAAACTTCACAAAAACAGGAGAGAAAAGGTCCTTTTCTGACCTGTCATGTAGCAAACTGAATGAGTGCTGCACAATATTTTCATACTTGTTAATGCTTTAGCAAGTGTCATGTGAATTTCACAAAGCTCTTTTATATTATCAAGTGGAAATGTATTCAGAAGCAACAGAATTCCCTGGTATAAAACGTTTTTCTCTGTAATGAAAACTCTGTAAATGTAACAACAGCAACAACTGTAGAAACAATTCTAATTGGTTTCCTATAGCACTGAAAAAATTACAGCATTTTAATGGAAAATTAATCTCTGTAATTTAACAAATACATGTATTCCTATTATTTCCCTTATATTGTCTTATATATTACAAAAAATGTGTAGGACTGTGTTGTCCCACCTTTAACAGGCATCTCAGCAAAAAGGATTTTAGTGCATCTTTTACTAGCTGCTCTTCTCACTATTTTTATATTCTGTATAAAATGACATAAGCAAGCTATACATTTTAATAGATGTTCTGTCAAACTTTGCGAATGTCATGATACATTCCCATCCTAAATTTGCACCTACCTCTGTAAAGGTCAGATGTATTTGAATTCTTGTACAAAAAATTTTCTGTCTCTGAAACTACAACCTACTTTTATAATCCAGTCACAATCCAGAAAATACAAATCCAGAATCCAAAACAAATAGCTAGTTTGGATTGGTATATTGTTTATATCATGTCTTTGCCATTTATTTGTCATTCTAAGATTTCTACCTCTGTAAATCCTAGCTGACAATCTAAGGAATCTAATAAAGGTATTACATTGAAATAGAAAACTATGAACATAATAGAAGCATGGATTCAGGGCTTCAGTCATAAAAATACATGCATGTGTGATACACTTCGCTCACAAGTTGAATCAGTAGCTTTTATGAAACTGATCATGTACTTTAAGTCAATTAAATTAAAAATAACCATTTTGCAGAACTGAAGCCAAAACAACGATGGAATCAAGCCCTTTGTACAGGAGTACACTTGGCAGACTTAGTTAAAGGATCCTTCAGATTATAGCTCTCCATCTGTTGTGTGCTAATGGGAGTTAGAATAAAGCTAATTTAATAGCTGAAAGGCAATGCACTTTCACTAAAAAAGCACAAATCCAGTCCACTAAGATGGTTACAAGAAGAATCAGTAATGCAAATATAAGATACTTATCTGCTGTTGCTGGCTCTGTGCAATTTTCTGTAAGGAGAAGCTATCTTCCTGCTCAGCAGAAGCCTTGTCTTCAGTCTCTGTAAGTTTTCAGAAGAACTGTCTGCATTCATATCTGAATTCTATAGGAAAAAATTACTATGTCCCATGTGGGATTTTCAGTTACTCTTAAAAAAACACTTAAACTGACAACTATTCTACAGCACTTAATTCTTTGTGGAAAGTAATATAATTTAATGAGTGCAATAAAATTAAGCATGCAGCATAATACTTAACAATTTAAATTTATGTGCCATTAACTGCTTTTCTGCAGAAAAGCAAACTATAATTTGAAAACATTTCTTCTCCATTATGAAGACCCAATTTTGAAGTAATGATGATGTATTACAGAAACCTTTCTGTAGGTTCTGTAATATTGAATAAGAATCCCTGTATCTTTGTTTTATGTTTCTCAGCCATCCTCATGGTGGTAGCCAATACTCTGTCTGATATACAAGTGTTACTCCTGCCAGGTAAACCACTTCTACCTCTAGGTCTAGATATATGCAATTGGCATTCTTCCTCACAGTGAATTAATTTTTATCCATTTTGTTCCCACAAGACACACAGCACATGCAGCTTCAATACAGCTTCTACAAATTCAGTAGTGAGATGTTTATATTCACCACTTATGCTTATTTATTTTTTTCCTGTGAAATTTTCTGGATAAGCAGTGTTTCCAAGGTGCAACAGGAAATTAATGTCAAAAATCTTGCTGGGAGAATTCTAATGTATTTGAATTTTTTTACCCTATTACTTTACATTTGTTGTGATATATAATAAGACTTTGTTACTGCACTAGAAAAATTAGTAAGAAGTGATTATTTGAAAATTTGATCAGACTGTCATATTGTAGCAGAACAGAAGCCTGTTTCTAGATTCAAAAAATTAAATTATGTAAGAACATGGAGCACACCAGCTCCCTTTCATAGCTGATATAGGAATATTGACAGTGGTTCTATTCAGGGATTTGTAAAGTTTTTGTAAGATTGGAACTCAGTCTATGTCTCACTTCCTCTTGCCTGGTGTAGAAAATAGGACAGGATATTTTAGGTAAAAATTACATCTGTTTCACAAGTGCTTATACTATATTCCATTACTTTCCATCGTTGCTATTTTTCTCATTGTTGATATTAAGCATGCACTACTACTGGACCTCCTATTTCTTCTCTCTCTACTTTTTCCTTATGATTCATCTTATTTCATCAATATTTCATCCTCTTTCTATTTTGTAAGTTTTTTGGTTTTTTTCACACTTGCTTTTGTATTATGCTTCTGGAGGAAACTCTGCTCACCCTGAGGGATTTTTGCTAATCTCAGTGGGATTTTTTTTTAATTGCTCCCATAACACCAAGAACTCAGTCTTTCAATCTGTGTAAATTAACTTCTCTGTTATGACTTTCATGTGTCTCAACTTGTTTGGAGAGTTTACTGACAGACAAGTTATATTTTATAGTACAGAGTTTAAAAAAATATGTAATGTCTCTCAAAAGTGGCTACTCGTACCTCTATATACTAACACAATGTTAGACTTCCCATGAAAGCTAGCATCTCACCATTGAATCCATTATCTGGCATATACTGTGTCCCATTCCGTGTTGCAAGAGTAGATGTGACAGATGTCTGACTCCAAATCCAGACAGCACTAATCCTGACAATACAGTCCTGAAAATATCAATGTGGGAAACTGCCCCTCTTGTCAGCGACAAAGTCTGAATATAAGCAATTTGTATCGCACCCTACCCTATATATCTGACCTGAAACTCAGATCAGCCAGAGATATCTCACAAGCTCATTCATGAAACCCTTAGCACACATAAAAAAGTTGCTTCTTACTAAGTAATGTTCTGTTTTAAAATTCCTTGTCTAAATTGCATTACTACTATGACACAATAATGCCAGTTTAGGAATTTTAGCTTAGTGATCTATTCCCTTGCATTGTTCCTAAAACAGTTGATTCCTTCCAGCCAAGAAAAGAGAGCCAACTTCAACAATAAACATGTAGACATTTCCCTCATCTGAAAATGAGAATATGAAAAGAAAAATGGGAATAAATAGAAATTTGACAGTATCTTCAACATCAAGGTAGAACAGAATGTTGCTTTCACCTTGTTCTTGTTGTCTAGACAATCATATGCTTATCACTTTCCCAGGGTAAAGCAAACAATGTATCAATAGAATTCACAGAATATACTGAGTTGGAAGGGACCCACATGGATCACTGAGTCCAGTCTTTACCTCAGTACCAGATCATCCCCAAGACTCACAACATGCCCCTGAGAGTATCATCCAAACACTTGAACTCTGTCAGACTTGGTGCTGCAACCACTGCCCTTGGAGCCTGTTCCAGCATGAGCCACCCTTTGGGTGAAGAACTTTTTTCTAGTATCCAACCTAAATCTCCCCTGACAGGACTTCAGGCCTTTCCCTTGGGTTTTGTCACTGGTCCTACAAAGCAGGGCCCTTTGACTAATGAACACCTGAAAGGTATTTGAGGAAATGGCCCCCATGGATAGGCCTCAAATTATTTCCAGAGAAAACTTAGGTAACAAGAAAGCAGGAGCTGCTTTACATATAATGAGCATGCTTACCTGTGTGAAGATTGCAGGGCGAGAAAAGAGAGATGCTAAAACCATTCATGGGCTCCCTGTGAGAGATGCTAACCTGACATTCCTTGTGTTCTNCCCTGAGCCATGCCAACCCCAGCCGCCCACCGTCGCAGCTCCACCGGCTGAGCGAGGTCCACCAACAGCCCCGTCCATTCTATGCGTGTGGGAAACGCCACCGCGCATGCGCAGTGCTGAGCTGGGCCGGGGTGGTGGCAGCTCTGGGCGGGTGGATCTGGCCATGGAGGTGCCCTCGGTGCCCTTGGGACTGGCCACCGCAGGGCACGGGCCCCTGTGGCCCTGCCCAGTGCCCCAGGGGGTCCCGGCACCACCCCTGGGCCACCCCGAGACGCGCAAACCCCGGCTGCACGCCATGGCAGTCCCCCGTCACGGGAGGGCCACCACGAGCCACACTCTACTCCATGCGCATAGGAGACCCACCACGCACGCACGAAGCGCCAAGCCAGGCCGGGGCTGGCGGCACCCGGCAACGCCAGCAACCCGGGGACAGGGTAGGGGCAGCCCCCCTGCCCGCCGCAACCCGGGGATGGGGTGGAGCAGCCCCCCCCCACTCCCTCCCACCGCAGGCAGGGGAAATGGCTTCAAATAAGGATAACTGCATTGGTTTTATATTGGATAATTAAGTCACTGACAAAAATGTAAAATGGGGTTTTGCAGTGCTTGGATGCTTATTTTTCTTCATCTTTCATAGAGGCTGTGTGCTGCTACAGCTCCAACATTAGCTGCACATAAACACAGATGGACTTTTGGAGCTTCTCCACGTTACAGAAGTTCTCAAAAATGAACATTTAAATTGAAACCCAAGGTATCTGTGGTAAATGGAAGAAATACACAGCAGTGACGTCCGTCCAAAGACACTTATTTTTCTTTCATCCAAAGGTATTCAAGTTGCTTGAGGCAGTAAATTGGAGCTGTAACCCAGTGCCATGTGTCACACAGTCCCTGAGTCCTCATGTGGGAAGATTGGTTAAAGAGACCTGTTTGTTTTTAAAGGTCTAGTCTATAAAATTCTCCTGGAACATTTTCATGGTGGAATCTAGCATCCAGGAAAGCATCTGAGCCTCCCAAAAGCTTTCAGCCTGTTGAGAAGGTGATCAGTTTCATAAGGAAGATCTGTTTGCAGAAGCAGGATCACAAACAGGTCTCAAATAGATAGCAGTAAAATAGCTGCCACCAGCTAGGCCACCACAAGGCCCAGCAACATCAGCCTCTGATGATCTTCAAATACACTGTGATTGCAGCATTTATTTTTTACTACAGTGCTTATACAAATGGTGCTTGTACAATACACACACAGAACCTCTATTCAACAACAGTCTCTTATCTAAATAGATAGCCAAAAAGCTGGAGAGAGGATTAAGCATACAAACAGAGAAACAGGAGTAACAACCTGCAAATTTCATGTTGGTTCAGGTACTTTTATTTACTTGTCCTTTAAGCACAGTTTAATTAGTAAAAGATTAGTAGACAAAAAGATAGAGGACAGCAGTGTTAAAGATAAACATGAAAGAGACAATACAATCGCCAGAGAGAGGGAGGAGAGGCACACAGCAGCTGGACTGAAGCCAAACTCAGAATCTGTAAGAAAGGAAGCTCAGTGGGTGACAGAAGGCAGATGCATGGCACAGGGCAGCAGTGTTCATGACTAGAACTGTAAAAAGCAGGCTGATGTCTGTGGTGTGAACTGTATAGGGACAGAGGCACTATCGTGTCTTGCGTCTAAGAAGTTCATAGCCTAGACGAAGCCCTAAACTGGTAATAAGGATAGGCAGCCAGACCACAGAGCATCTCATATAGATGCTACTCAGAAAAATTGCAAGTTTTAACTTCTTCTGTACCAGGATCAGCCTTCAGCTGGCACCTAAAAAGCCATTTGTCTAGCTGAACGTCAGTGTGATGCAAAAAGCTGATGGATCCCAGAGGGATTCTATTCTATACTGTTCCAGGTCAGAATTCCCAGGGTCCCTCAGTTCACTGCTCAGTATTCTCAGGGCTAACATAACACATCCTCTTGCATGGGTATTGAGCAGCTCAGCAGTGACAGGGACTGATTTCTGGAGCCTGCTTGGGCTCCAGGAAGTGCCCTCATTTTATTGTGGCGTGAGAAAGCTGGAGCTGCAGTCAGAAACTGAAAGTAGCCATGAAGAATGAGAAATTAAAATTAGAAAGATGTCTGAAAAGGAGATAAATAAACCCTCTTGTTAACTTCCACTTCCACACAATGGGGGGGTAAGAAGGTGCAGTGCTGTTACCTATTTTTTCCGTATGAAAAATAAGCTGTTTGGTCTTTCTAAAGTTTAATTACCTGGTAAATTTTGAAGACAGGAGCTACTTATGTACCACTGTAGCCATTAGTGAAATGCAGATGGAAAGAAGGAGGAACTGCCAGTGGATGGTGGTATTGTATAAGATAAGTAACTTCTTACTTCTTACTTTGAGTTATCAATGATGGGTAAGTAAAACAAAAATCCTTCATTCCACACTGCTTTCAAAATAACATCCCACAGTGGGCTGAAAAGAAATCAAGGCTGAGACGGAGATTATAAAAAAACTGCAGAAAGAAGCAGAATCAAATTAGAAGATGGGATGAAACAAGAAGGTCAGAAAACAGAAAAAGTAGAAATGGAGAGAATGAAAACATGGGAAAAAAGAGACCAGACAAGAGGCCATATGGTCATCAGGGCAAAGAATCAAAAAATAATGCTTGGGCAAATAATTTGCTGGAGAAGGTGATTTTTAAAAATGAATACAAAAAAACAATCCCAGATTTAATACCTAGGGTTCATTCTAGACTGAAGGGGAAGGAACAATAGTATTTTTGTAGAGTAGACTTTCTGACCCAGCTTCTCCTTTCCTGCTGACCAAATGCACCATCAGCGCGATGCAGAGGATAACTGTACTGTGACTGAAGGATGCAGATTTTAAACTGAAAGGAAGTTAACCAGAACTGATCCAGTTTATATTGTGAAAGAATTTTTGAACTCCCATCCTATACTTTGATCAATTCTATGTATTCATTTTTGGGGAGAAGTCATCTCTAATTGAGCATTTATAGATTGTTATTAGTTTAGGAATCATTGAAAGAATGATGATGGAAAAAAATAAAAATTGAAACAATTCTAACAGTACATAGAAAGAAAATATTGCCTCATCACAGAATTCTGTTCCAGAAGTGAACGAATTTTATATTTTTTTCTTATTATTCCGTTTAAAGTTTTCTACCTTTGAAATGTAATTTCAGCTTTCTATACTCGTAATGGTGAAATAATTATACTTCTAAACATGAAATAATTCATCCTGTTCAGTGTGTGTTATACTCTGAAATATTTGCATGTGGATATACTTGCCACACCAAGGAATCCTTTTGAAAATGCTGTTTGGAACTAAATGTGGCTTATAGAAGTCTTGCAGCAGCCTAAAGTGCTCACTGTAAGAGTGTCATAGAATTGCTAAGGTAGGAAGCAGCCTGTGTTGATTACCTCACCCAATCCACAGTAAGAGCAGGGTCAACTACAGCAACATCAGGTTGCTCAGGATCATGTTCAGTTGAGTTTTGAGTATTTCCAAGAATAGAGATTTTACAATCTTTCTGGAGACCACTGTCTTGTTTGATCACCCCTACATTAAAAAAATCTGTCCAAATAGAATTTTTTGTATTTCAGTTTGTGCCCATTTCCTCCTATCCTTTCACTGAACAGCACTGAGAAACTTGGTTCTGCCTCCTTACTCTCTCTCATCAGGTATTTTTAAATGCTGTTAAGATTCCCCGTGAGTCCCTTCTGAAAGCTAAATAATCCCAACTCTCTTCAGCATGCAGAGTAATACATGTATAATACATTTGGCCTTGTAGAATAGTACACTGAAAGTGTAAACACTTCCAGAAATGCAAATCTGCAAGAAAGAAAAAAGAAATGGAAACGAGAGGCAACTGGCAAGTTCATAGAAAAGCAAGGTCACAACCTTACTAAATAATACATGACAACTGCTCAAGCTGCTTAATGAAAATAGTAACATAGTCTTTGAATATGAGAACAACTTTACAGTTAGTACTTTTGGAAACAGGAAAAATATACCCATCTACACAGAAAATAGTCCAAAAATAATCAAAATTTTTCTATGTAAAATGGACAACAACTAAGAAATATCTAGTTGGTATTTCCCTTAACACTTACCAATAGCAAAATATCAAAATGAGAGAAGGTAATTGAGCAATAAAAACAAGAACTATAGCCTAGTTTTAAAGAATTAGAGAGAATGTTTCCATACCAATTATCTGCATTAGATACATTTCCAAAAACGCTGCTGCGAGATGCACATAAGGCCCAATTGGCCCAGAGTCGTATAGAAAGAATGGAAAATAACAAAACAGTGTAAGATAAAGTGATTAGTGATAGAAGGAACAAAGCATGATTTGAGTAGTGACGACATCACAGTGGTAATGTTATACTGAATAAACCGTAAGAGAGTTTATTGGTGATAACCACAACATCAAAATTAATTGTGTGGTATTCCATGGAGGGATCCAGCAGCAACAGTACTGAGTAAACCAGCTTCTGCACATACACAGACGTCAGTATGTAAATAATAAGTATGTTACTGTTAGCTGGATAGAAAAGAGATAGAAGTATATCAGAAGCATAAAACAAGCTTATTAAAAAACAGGTCAATACCTATACAGTTGATAGTCAACCTGCTTCTCAAAGCATCTTTGACAGAAGAGGTTTTTTACAACATTTCTCCAAATTTATTACTGATAGTAAATTAAAACAAACAAACAAAC
>VYZS01066537.1:0-24225 GCA_013400695.1 Neodrepanis coruscans | reverse complement strand
GTATTGTTTTGTTTTGTTTTCTGAAGCTGTAAGAATATGAACATAATGGCCTGTGGTGTCAATGTATCTTTCTTTTTGTCTTGTCTCTTTTTCTGAACTGTCGTTTCAGGAAAATGATCTGTATAACTTTCATTTTGATTTGGATTTGATGTCTTGGGACTCAGACCTTTGGAATATCACAGGCCATGCTTATACAGGTAATTAATCTTTTGTATTTTGCACGTGTGTCTTTTCCTCTCCTGCCCCACAAGGGTGAGCTGTTACCACTCCAGTAGTAACTTATGTGGAACTATTTGATGCCCTACAGCCTTTATCTCTGTTTTGAGAAGTCGTGCTGTGTAGGATGGATGCAGCTGGCAAGGGCTGTCCTACAATCTAAGATGTTTGGTACTTTTAATCATGCTGTGTTTCCTGCTGTGCCTTACTTCAGGAATTAAATAGCTGGTGTAGGGCAGTGTGTTCTTTACTGATCTTCCATTGCTAAAAACTTGTGCAGTAAAATTTCTTTTTCCGCCTCTTGCAGATGCAAATGTGAAGACAGAACCCTTATCACCAGCCACTTCGAATTGTTCGGTCCCTTCTCCGTCGTCTGTGGACTCTCCAATGCAGAATGTGCCTGTATGCAGAAACCTCCACGTAACACAGAGAGCAGCAGAAAGCCCAGTGACTTACTTTTCTGACCAAATTTGTGGCATAAGAGGAAACAGCTTATTTTTCCAGCCCTTGCAAAAACATCTTCCCTTCAATGATGTTTTCTTATCTCTCCTCTGTCACCCATTCAAATAAGAGCACCTGCAGTCCTGTTTCCTCGGCTGTGTTTATTAGCCTGGTTGCCATACAAAATGCCTTCTAAAGGCTTCTGAGCTCGGCAGTCACTCACTGGCCTCTGCCTCCCATTCCTCTGCTGGTGGGGAGAAGTACTTGTTGGGTTTTTTTCGTGGTATTTGGCATTGACCAGAATGAAACTGCAGAGTAAAACCTTTCTCCTGTTTGCTGCAGCAGCAATACAGATGTGATAAAAAGCAGATACACTCTGAACTGCTAGTAGATGCTTCTCTGTGTTTCTGAAGCATTAGTCTCACGTACTTTCTGTCTGCAGGATGATGTGGACTTCAGCTGTAGCTCCCAGATGTCTCCCATCTCTCTCTACAGCAAGAGCTGCAGAAGCCCTGCGTCCCCTGAGGGAGATGGGGGGAAGAAACCTGCTGTCAGCATCTCTTCTCGATCTGGTATAAGAGATAAAGTTACTTTGATCCCATAGATATTATGTGATTTATTTTGATCTTGTAGGGTGTAGGTGTGTTGTTTTGCATACGAGTAACTAACAGACACTAAATATCCTGTCATTTCTGACCTGAATTTTTGATCAGTTATGTTTATTTTTAACAAATATCATAGGTGGGTTGATAAAAACCGATACCAAAACCCATTTTATTATTGCTTGAATTCTTTATTTTGTGCCTTTTGGTTTAACTCTTTTTTTTCTTTTCTAGGAAATAATTCTACCAAGAACCTGAAGAGGTGTGCTCAGGCAGCATCCAGGCCTTTGATACAACCCAAGCCCCTTTTGCCTGCTGTGCCTGAAACTCAGGCTAACATTGGCATCCCAGCTAAAACCATCATTATTCAGACTCTTCCCACACTTGTACCACTGCCAAAGAATCAGCCAGTTGTTAACATCCAGCCAGCACCTCCTAAAGGTAGGTGAATTGTCTTGACTAAGCCATGTCTTGGGAGTAACATTGTGTGTTTGGATTGAAGAAAGTGAGGTTTGGTGCATGGAAGGGGAGGGGTAAGAGAAAAAGTCCTACATGCTTTGCTGAAAAAGCTTTAGGCTGAGAAGATGGCCCTACTCCTCTCATAGAGTCCTATGAGAAACAGCCCTTCCCTGGGCATTGTGTGGAATGGAAGACAGTGGGTTTTAGTAGTTACTTGGTATGGAAGATAGAGAATGTGCTGAGCACTGGCAATTGTGGAGATAAAACTGCTGATTGGGGAAAAATTTGTAGGGACTCTCTGCTGTTCTTTGCTTGCAATGTGAGGTAGTGTGTAAGATGATTGCAGTGCTGTTTGTCAAAACCAGAGGAAGATCCAGCAGAATCAGTTGGGGTGGCTTGAACAAAGCTGGAAAGCTTAGAAGAAATGGTAAAAGATTTTTTGCCCACGTGGGACTCTGCCACAGGATGGTGGGAATGTGTGCTTATGTCTTTTTGTCTCTTTAAACAGCATTAAATAGAATGTTGTGAAATCTGCTAAAAATTGAGAGCTGTGTCAGAGGTTAGAAAAGTTGCTTACAGCTGCAAGCTGATGTTACCAAAAGGCGTTTCCTGTCCCCTGATGGTTCCCAGTTGCCCTGTAACCAATTTTTCAAGTAGCTTGAACCTTCATTTCTGAATCCAAAGCATTATTTCACTCTCCAGCTGAGGCAGTGGGGACATTGCTTGCATGGCAGGAATTGTCAGATGCAGTTGCTCGTTCCACCAGCTGATGGCCGCAGTCCCTTGCGGTTGAATGCACAGGCACTGAGGCGTGGAAGGAAAAGGAGACAAATTCTTAAGGGCATGTATCTACAAATTACTGCAATAGTGAAAAGTTTGTTCGTTACTAATTGCTCTTCCATCAGAGGGTCAGCCAAATCTGGAGATGCTGACATTTGTTACAACATGCCTCAGATTGTTAGACTGCTTAAAGCACAGGTCAGCACAGTCAGCGTGACCTAATTCTTATTCCTTCTGATGTTCCAGATGATAAAATACCATCTGGAATAAGGAATGTTTGGGATATGGATTTTTTGGATATAAGTGTAGTACTGTGAAGATCAGCTTCTCCTTTTCCCTGAAGATAAGTCAGGACAGTAGTTTCTGTGAGACAGTATAGAGGAAATACTTTCGGGAAAGTGTTTCCATGTGATGTATTTACTTTAACTGATATGTTTAAAAATTCTATTGTACTGCTTCCATAACAAAAACCATAAGGATCTTTTTTCATCAATCAAAATCCCCTGCATATGACAAGTTGGAGCTACCAGTTTGAAATGTCTTCATTATTTTTCAAATGTCATTATCTTCAAAGGAGCATGAAGAATCATGTTTTTGCAATCCTTTTTATAAAAGCTTAAAGAAGAAAGTATGGTCTTAGAGCATCACATTTCCTTTATACATTAAAAAAATGCTGAAATAGTCTCAAATTCACCATTAAAGATTCTTAAATAGGGTAGTACTAACTTATGATGTCTTCATGATTGTGTTTGCAAAAAAAAGGAGATCTAATTCTGCACCCCATGCATACAAGATCTTGGCATTAGGCAAATTACCTCATTTTTCATCTTTCAGAAGGTTGGGTAAATGCTGTAATACACCGTTGTGCATTTTGGTTGGAATGCTCAGCTGGAATGTGCTGTTTCTGAAAGCTGGCGAGGTCATCCTGTTACAAAAGATTAGAGAGACATTAATGTGTTTTCAGACAACAAAATATTACTCAAACACCTGCTTGAGTTAAATGTAGTTGTTGGACCGAAATTTCTTGGAAGTGACTGTTTCCAATTCCATTTTAAACTCTTCAAAATTACCTCATTTTTTCTGCCTGCTTTTCTTTAAGCTTTGTTCAGCCTGTGCATAAACTTTCTTGCATAAGACATTTAAAAAAAATGGTCTTAATGTGAATTGAAGCTTTAACATAAATTTTGAAAGTGTAACTTTCATTGTTCTTTTTTGTTCATCTTCCATTTCAATGCTATTTTTTATTGGTCTCTATAGCATGAGTCACTTCTGTGTAGTCAATTTTCCATTGAATACAGCAATAAACCAGGTATGGACAAAAGGGGGAAGGAGGTAAGCTGGCTAAGTTCTTTGAAAAAGTTGTCCAGAATGCTTCAAGTGTTAGCAATACTGAACTGAATAATGTTTATAGCAAGTGTTGAATTTTACTAACTTTGTACAGCTTTTTGGGAGAGAGCTTGATTTATTAGATCACTTTAATATGTGTAGTTTTGTTTTGCAGGATGGATTAAGAGTCTTGCAAACTTTTGAACTTTTTTTCCATTCCTGTCCCATGGAATATACTCATGGATTTGAGATAAACTGTGCAAGGCTTTCTGTCTCCTATATCAGTATCCCCTACAAAGTGATGGTGTACCAATCCCTTCCGTAGGTGCTGAGCTCTGCTGTTTGTTCTTGTGTCCCAGGTCAATCAGTGGTGCTCCCCCAGCCCGCTGTGGTGCAGCTCCAGGCTTCTGGGGTGCTTCCTGCCTCCCAGTCAGTCATTGCTGTCACTGGAGGGACCACACCACTCCAAAACCACACGGTGAATGCGTTGCCTGCAGCTGCTGGAAACGGCTCAACAAGTGGGAAAATACCAGTGACCAAGCCCTTGCTTCAAAGCACATCAACAGTGGGGCTGGATGTAAGTTCTGCCTGTGTGTGAGAGCTGATAACCAAGGCTTGGGAACAGCTTTCACTTTCCTGCCTGTGGGATCTAATAGGATAACCATGTCTCTTCAGAGTCCCAGGAAAACTCTGTTAGGATTTCTGACAGTAAACAGGGAGTTTGGCAGTTTGGCACAGAACAGGGTGGAACAGCTTGGTATCTGCTGGCCTGCCTGGATTTGCAGACCAGGTGTGCAAAGATAGTGGCAGGAGACAGTGCTGATCTATTTTTTCCATCACTTGTCTTCTCAAGTGCAATCTCTCAATGGTCTGAGGTCCCATACACACAGAAAGAGTTGATACATCTGATTTTCGATTAGAGCTAAACCATTTTTCTAATCTATGTAATAAAAACACTGCTTTGGAAGTAGGTGATTTAGAAATGCCAGTGCTTAATTCTTTTTCCATCCCTCTTCCCAGCTTTTATTAAGGAGTTTCAGAAACTTCAAGTGTTGAGTTTAATATGATCCTGATCACTTCAGGCTCTCTTTTGATCATATACTGTATGAGTAGAAAAGGTGTAAGCTCTCAACAATCCCTGTGCAAATAAGTAAGTTTTTCCATGGTAGCTCACGGGCTGCTGTGGGTAGTACACTGTAAGGTATGAACAGAAATGGCTTTTGAGGTGTGAGGGTTGGTTTTTTTTTTTCCCCTTCTGCTTTGACATCTTAACCAGCTAGCAAGCTGGGTGTTAACTTGATTTAGTTCGTGGTAATTTGGAGCTGCTTTGATTGCATTTTGTTGTCTAAAGAAGGCATGGTTGTGGAAACTACCAAAATTTCTTGTTAGTGGCTTTTAAACCATGTCATTCTCCAGTTTAGTATTCCCAAAGCAGTTGTGAGCTGAGGGTCCTATCACATTTCACAGTGTAAGGGAGAAGACACTGGTGTCCATCCACGTGGAATTTTGCTGTATAGTCACCTGTTTATTAATAGCATAGGTCACTGTTTCTCAAAGGCATTTGCCTTCAGCTTCTTTGGAGGGATGTTGGTGTACTGTTTCCTCGTGTCTGAAAATGGCCACTCACGCTTGATGTTAAATCTTCATTGCTAATTGTGTTTGGTTGGGAGCTGCATTTGATAATGAAAAATAATGTGCTACAAATAATTCAGGAGCCAGAGCACAATGAAAACCTGACATTGAATTCACAAGAAGCTAACAAAGGTCTGTCAGTAGACAGACCAGTTAAGAGCGCTGCAGTTTTAAGTGGTAATCACCTGCCATGCAAAGCCAAATTGAAGAGACCTCTCACCAGTTATTGGATTTGTGATTCCCTGTAACCAAGTATGGCACCTTGCCATTGTCTGAATATAAGGGTGAATTGATAAAACCCCCTTATTGTCACTGTACTCAATATACACACCCATGACAGTCACTAGTCAAATGTGTCGCTGGGTTAATGAGCAACTCTTGGTTTTGAACGATGGTTGTGCGCGTATTTTCCTGTTTTAGGGAGGCAGTTCCAAGACTTGTGAAATACTGCACACCTTACCTGTGATTGTTGAAACATGAATAAACAGTTGCTGCTCTTTGGCACATGCTTTGAATATGCTTTGAGAAAGAACAAATGTTTTGGGATTCAGCAGGCGCCAGCAGGGTTAAAACATCTCGCGACTGCCTTGGACGCCATATGTGGCGCTCAGGGCTGCACAGATGTAGCTGTCATTTGAGCTCTGGAACACGTGTTTTTGTTTGCTAATCTGAGCAGATGTTGCAGGATAAAAAGAAACACTGCAGGACTTTCTTCTGGGCTTAGGAGGGATAAAGTGTTGGCTTAACACTCGGCCCTTGCAGTGGGTTGCACTGCGATGGGCCGATAGCCGGCTGTGCTATCGGCTGTGTGCGTGAGGCCCCGCGTGGTGCTGGTCCCCGTGGCACACGTTTGTGCAGCTTGCCAGCCACGGGGAAGTGCCAGGCTTCCCGTGTGGTCACTGGCCACTGGGAAACAACTTTCCCCTGGGAAATGGGACAAAAGAAGTGCTGCCTAAGCGAGCCACTCTTCCTGTTGAAGGAAAGAAACTCTTAACCAAAAGAAACAGATTGCCTTTCCTGTTGCAGTTTAAATGATACAAGGGCACAAACAGAAGGTGTGTGAAGGAATTCAGTTTAATTCTGTCCTTGTGGGGCCTTTCCCTCATGTTTCCACTCTGTAGTGAGAAAATATTTCATTCTGCCTTCCAATTATCTTGATAAAAAAATACTGAAAGTCTAGCAGAAAATTAGATAATGCAAAATTACTTCAGCATAGGTGTGGATTTGTATTGAAGAATCCTGTTTTCTGTGCTGTACATTGTGAAATATTCATATGAAATAAACTCATTGGACAAATTGTGTTCTGTGGAGTTAGAGACAAGAAACCCCAGAACTTCCATAAGAACAGAGAAGAAACTTGTGTAGGTTTTGTATTCCTGCATTTAAGATGCATCTTCAGAGACAGCAGCTTTCGTAAGCCAATTTAGGAAGCCAGCCAATGCAAAACTGAAATGATTTGTGCTTTCAGCTCTCTGTTAGCCTTCCCAGTGTTTGTACTGAAAACTCTCTGGAGTGTGAGAGATATTCTTAGTGCCTCACGCTAGAACAGCTTGCGTTGGAATGGACGTTAAATTTTGCTCATAATTGAATTTTCTTTGGAAGTAAATTGAGGTAGCAGTGTTTATTTGTAAAGTGTATGACTCTTGGTAAGACCTCTGAAGACAGAGGACCATCTGAGTGTAGCTAGCCCTGTTTGAAGGAAGAGAGTGCAGTGAACCTTTCAGTTCTCCATATTTACAGCACTTTTGTGTGCCAGTGGTGGTGTCGTTTTTAAAGCGAAGAAGTGGAAATTGCATCACTGATTACTGTTTGATGTTAAGGCAAATGTTTCCCTCTATGGTCAGAGTTTCCTGACAACCAGAGTTACCCAAACAGGCCAATATTTTAAATTAGTTCCTCTCTCTTCTGATTATCAAAGTGCTCAAGCAGGGGACATGTTTATCTTGATGTTAGGCCAACTGTGTGATGCTTATTGCCATACTGCTTCCAGATTCAAGCATTCTTGCACCATTTCACTCACACAACTCTTTCCATTTCCTGCATCAGATTTGGATAGGATTGGGTGTGTAGTTGTGGCTTGTTCCCCAAGAAAAGCCAGGCAAGAGCTTGAAGGTTGACAAAAGACCTTTAATCTTTTAGGGATTGTAAATTAAAACAAAACAAGGACGCAAATGTGTAGTTTCATTTAAGCTTAGAAAGGAGTCAAAATGGAACTGCTGTAGCATAAACTGAAATGCAGTTACTGCATAGAGCACCTTGAATTGGGCTGGGCAGAGCTGCTGTTGCCCACAGCATCTGGAGAACAGTAAGCAAAGAAGGGCAGCCTAGATAAATACCATGTGCAATGTAGATGGTAGTGTCTGAAACACTGACAGATGCACCTTAGATGTACTCTTTGTGTACAGGCACTGCACTGGTGCTTTAACACCATGTTTTCTCCAGGAGAATAGATTGGCCAGAGGTTCCAGACACTTAATTAAAAGCTGTCCAGTAATGAATAGTCCTAGAAAGGTCTGCAAACAAGAATGGATGTAAACAGCTTGGTCTTCTCTGTTTGACTTCATGATGCAAAACCTCTTTTTAAAAAGAGGAATGTAACTACTTGTTTGGAATATCTCACAACTTGAGCCAAAGCTGCTGCATGAACTCATTCCTTATTATTTCATCTTTGAACAGTTTAAGTGATCCTGGCCACAAATTGGTGTGTTCTATACACTGCAGTTCTTGGCTGGCCCAAATCTTTTTATTTTTGGTCCTGTTTTTATATGTCTGCAGAAGTTTTTTTTATGTTAAATGTTGTAGTACTCTAAAAAATTCAAGACAAAGCTTAGTGTTAATAAAAATATGTTAAAATCTTTTCCTTCTCCACTCTCTGCTAAAGAGAGAAACTGGATTAAGTACAAACAGCTTCACTTTCACAGACTTTTGTTGGTGGCAGCAGACTAGACATATAATAAATGATCTTTATAAAAAGCAATTAGACCAACATGGAGGCAGCCCAGAATGTTAATGCACTGTAACATGTTTTCTTAGTCTTTGTCACCAGCCTGAAGCACTGTGAAGAAGAATGTCATCTTCAAACATCCTGTAGCCACTTTTTTTTGCAGACCCCAAAGCCCTGGAGCAACATATTGTGTGTGTGCAGGTATATCCAAGGAGAGTGTTGTAAAGCTGTGGTTAAGGTTCTTTATAAAGCCAGACCATAACCAGAGCACACTGTCTGAGTTAGTTAATGTTACTGTTCTGTGACTTGTTATTTTTTCCTAGAATAATCCTTCTGGAATACTTCTCATCTGCTTTCCTTTAGCTTTCCTGCTCTGGTAGGTACAGGTTACTCCAGTGCATGTGTTGGCAGCTACTGGAGGATATTCAGGTCTATGTAAGATAGAGCATTTTGTTATCTTTCCATGTATTTGTCATTAAGTTACATACAGTTGTAGCTTAATAATGGGATGGAAGTCCTCTTAATGAAAACAGAGTTGCTGTTACAAATCTGTGAGGGAAAAGAACTCAACAAAGTAGTGTTTAAGCTTAGGATTTCAAGTAGTTTTGTATAGCTCTGCAGTATCTATCATCGTTATCATTGTCAGCAGCAAGATGGTTTCAGTCTGGGTCATCCCACTCAGTGCAAACCACAAAATGAGTAAGTGGTACAAGATGATGGAGTGTTCCTGCTTGGGAAAAGAATCAGTCATCAGGACTGTTGGAGGATGGGGAGGGGTTACTTTGAACTGTCCCAGTCTGGTCTTGCAGACTGAATGCCTGCTAGTGGTTAGAGGGAATTATGTGCTCTCCTGGAGTATATTTGCTGGTTGAGCTTCATCCTGAAGGAATCCAGTTTGTGTATCTCTTTCAGAGTCTGTTCTGTGATGTGACCAAAAGCACATTAAGTAGGACAATCAGGAAATGTGCATAAAAGCCACACTCCTGATCTGAATTAAAATGTCAGTATAGATGCACTTAGACGGAAGTTTAAATGCAGTCTCTAAGTGCTTGATCAGAATGTGCAATCTGAAGCCAGCAACACTATTCAAAATCTCAAAAACTGTATAGCACAGTTGGAAAAGGTACAGATGCAGGTGTAACCAGACTGGAAAGCCATAGAATTTTCCTGTTAAGAAAGGAGATGATTAATTTTAGCCTATAAAATGATGCATGATAAAGTGAAGGTGAGAGACGTTCTTGCTACCTTGCAGCCCTGAAGATGCATATTTTCGGTCTTTGTGATTTGATTGATCAAATCAAACTGCTGCTTGGATTGAATTGAATACATTTTGTGTCCCATACACATGGAAGGTTGAGAATGCAGGAGAAAACAGACAGTCCAGCGCCTGTTTTTGTTATCCACGAGCTGTGACTGAGAGGTACCGTGATCCCCAGGTGCCTCCGTGCTGGTCATTTCAGCTCATTTGCAGCAGACTGTGAGAAACTGCCCGTGCACACTTTTGACAAAGTAGAGAAGCAGAAATTATGCATGAAATAGAGGTGCTTTTAAGTTGTGATCGTTAACAGGCCTGTGTGTTGTCTGTTCAGGTCAATGTCTTGAGACGGCAGCAGCGCATGATCAAAAACCGCGAGTCAGCCTTTCAGTCGCGCAAGAAAAAGAAAGAGTACATGTTGGGGCTGGAGGCAAAGCTGGAGGCAGCCTTACTGGAGAATGAGAAACTCAAGAAAGAAAACAGCACACTGAAGAGGCAGCTGGATGAAGTAGTATTAGAGGTAAGAGACTGTGATGAAACTGATTTTATATCAAGACAATTGTTCGGGTGGAAGGCGCTGAAGTAGAATCATGGAATGGAAGACCCTTGAGAGTTTCTAGCCCAGCCTCCTGCTCCAGACATGACTTTCACCAGGTCTGGGTCAGGGCAGCTGTCATGTTATCTTGTTGACTTTTAGTTTTTACTCTGCAGTGCCTCTCAAGATTTCACTGAGAGGATAGACTGTATAGAAGCCAAATATAATGTAAAAACAGAAGTTTTAAGTAGTTCTGGGATGTATTCATACATAATTAGGAAAATACAAATCTAAAAAGCAAGCATAATTTGGTGACATATTTGGTGACATACCTTTGGATATCTGTGCCCCCTTTTTATTGTGTGTCTTCTGGTTTTTTTTCCTTTCTAGAACCAGAAGCTCAAAGTATCATCTCCAAAGAGAAGGACCCTGTGTGTGATGGTGATACTGGCTTTTATAATGTTGAATTATGGTCCATTGAGGTAAGCTCACTAGAAATTCCTCTTTGCATAGCACGTTTTCTGTCCTGCAAGTTTTGTTTGAAGCATTAGTACAGGCAGCATTGTGTTTTAAAAGGCTTGAGCTTAAAGTCTGACTTCTGTCCCTTATTTTATTTCTGCTTAAGGGAAGATGCATCTACATAATGGTTCATCTTTTGAAATCCTTCTGGCAACAAGAGCTAGGTCTTGTAATTTCTCTTGGCTTGGTGTTTTGTTAATCAATGCAGCATACAGCAGTTAGTCTGCTTGATTTATACCAGAAAAGATTACAAGTTGTGTTTAGAATTCTTTTAGGGAAAGAAAATCACAGATTTTGAGCACTCTTCTACTTGTTTATACTTGTGCTAATTTCAGTAGCTATGAATTGAAGCTGCTCTAGTATCCAGTGAGGAAATCCCATTTTATGTTCAATCCTGACCCTTAGATGTATCTAGCTGCAATCACCCTCATTAGTGTAAGCCCTCTGTAACTTGTGTTCTACATCTGGTGGAGAGGTTGTTCCCCCTCCTTAATTAGTTGAAGTGGTAATCAAAAGTCTCTCTTGTTTGAACTGTTATCAGTGGGGCACAGGAACCAGAGAGCAGGATGGAAATGCTGCATTATTTCCCAGACACTTTCTAAAGAAATACTTCTTGCACATACCTGTCTATTTAACTTGACTTTGCTTCATGCAAAAAGTCTTTATGTTCCAGTTCACTTTATCAAACAGGATAGTATTTCAGTAGATTCTCAGGCAGCAGTGTGTCCATTTGTCCTCAAAACCCCAGTCAAACTTAGGGAATGGAATCGGAGAAATATGGAAGAAGACTTTGTTTCTGATTGTCATAAATTATTTAGGATGTTGGTGTTTGTAATTTTAATAATATTAGCAAATTTGATAAAGCTGAAATGACTTTTGAAGTATTTGCACTTAATTGCAAATACAGCTTGATAATTTTACCCTTTATGGGTGACATTAAGGTAAGCCATCTCTTAGTGCATTTAGGGTTTGTGTCATCATTTTTGACTATATCAGGCAGAAAAATCATCTTCCATATACAAAGCAGTTGATTTGTACATCCCCTCTATATTCCAAACATTACCACTTGCTTGAAAGAGACACTGGGTGAGAACCACTAGGACCAGTGATCTTTCTGAAGCTGGGAGAAATCTTGCTTGTCTTTGCACTGCAGTGAGGTGATGGAACACATGAAACTCTTGCTGGTGATGAAAGGCTTGAAAACAGAGAGAGATGAATGGGAAGGCTTTTACCACAGAGCTCTAAAGTTCCTGTGGCAGTTTCTGTACCCCCAGGAATGAGTAAGGTGCTGAGTCTGATGTCAAGACACTGCTGTCAGAGTAGGCTGAAAGGTCAGCTTGTGTTCATATCTTTGCAAGAGTCAGTAACTATAGAAATGTGGCAGGGTTAACTTCTTGACATTTTTGATGTTTAATAAAGTAGATAAAGCAAAAAGAAATCCTTGGATGTCTGGCTGTTCCTGGCCAGTGCAGTAGCTGGGCATGCCAGTGTAACTGCTGTGCCTGAACCAGGTGGTTTGCATCAGTACTGGATTTAGGCAGTGAAGAGAAATGTAATTGCAAATTTGTAAGGAATTACTCTTTCTCCTTTTTTTTTTTTCTTTTTTCTTCTTAGCAGCAGAAATGCTTGCACTGCCATTAAAATCCTAGACTGTATCAAGGTCGTGTGAATGTTGATTGTGTAATACACTTTGGAAGACTCAGAATGTGGGATATACAAACCATTTCTTTAGATTTCACTCTTCCCATACATGTTCTCTTCCTTGTATAAAGGTGTCACTGAATGGTAGTCAGGATTGCTGTTCTGTTTAGTCCTTAAGAACAGAAGCTTCCAATATATGTCCTGTCTTTCAATCCCTGCAACTCCTTACAGAAATAAATAATTTTTTGTTATAATATTCATGCTGTCTTCAATTCAGCAAAATTACTGTTTCCCCCCAAGTTAGCTAACTGTGGAATACTTGATTTCTCTGCAGTGACCAACTGGAGATAAATATGTTTTGAAACCTTGTGACAGTATTGCCATTTCTCTTGCACACCTGTGTGGAGATGTGCCAGTATTCAGGCTCAGGATGTTTTGATTCAAGCATATTAGCAGTGAATATTTAATTATTTAAAACCAGTGAACCATTGCAAAGGGAGAGTGACATCTCAAAAAAAAAGCAAAATTGTGGGAAATTCACCTCCTAAATTCTGTAGCAGACTTTGAAATTCCCTTAGCTATCCCCTATTGTAAAATACTTCTCAGGTTTTTAGTGGGAAGCATTAGGATTCTTTGAAGACTGGAGGCAAAACAGAAAGTCAGGTGTATAAGTTTTCTCTTCAGTAAATTAAAATCAGAGAAAGCAGGGAAGCAGGTGGATTGTGTTGGGATGTGGATATGAAGCTGAAGAACAGGCAGTCCTGCAGACCCTCCGTACTTAGCAGTGGGTCAGTGGAGACACAGTGTTTGGGCACACAGCATCCCACGGAAGAATCCATCTGGAAGATTGGCTGTGTGGTTAATTCTGTGTTTTCCTCTGTGTTAATGGATGTGTGTTGCACTAACACTGGCTCACACGTGATTTTTTAAATTGATCTTAAGTCTTCTTGTCTGTGATGTGAGTGCTGAGATGTCGGTGATGTTTCATGGAGGACTCCAAGGCTGCTGTTCTGCTCTTTTAAGATTACGGGAAGCAGTCCAGGATGTGGCAGCCCTTGGCAAACAAGTTCAGCAGATAAAATTATTCTGCTGCCACATTTTTTCATGCTGACAAATATGTATTGTTGTAACATTGAACTTGGGAACGTAGGAGTAGGGCTGAAAGCCTGGTAGCCAGCTGGCCTAATGACTCAAGAAATCTGTCTGAAAATACTGGAGGGAGAGTCTAGTTCTGTCTGCTTAATTGCCAACAAGCTTTTCAGAGCATCCTTTAGTCTTGGACACAGCACTGTGTTATCTCTAAGAAATGAATGTAAGTCTAATTAAATATAAATTGAATAGCAGTGTGAATTGAGGATGTGAAAGTGGCTTGTATGGAGTTAGTGGTTAACTCTGCATTGGGTTGTCCTGTGTTACTAAACTCTCTGGGTTTTTTTGATACTTTGTATAGAAAACTGAAACTTTCAGTTATGAAAAGCACAAGTAATTTAGTAGAAATTCTATTAGTGTAAGTATCTATTTTATCTGTTTGCTTTATACTAAAACAAGTGTGCCCAGGAATTTCCCATCTGTGTGTCAGTGAGCTATTCTCTAATCTTAGTGAATTATTTGGGTTTGGATTTAACATGTACAAAAACTTCCTTTTATTATTATTTAAGAATGATTGGTGAGGTGTATGAAGGGAAAAGGGTACATTCTGATTCGGTTCCTTGCAGAGGTCACCCCCTTGCCCCAGCCCTACATACCATGAGGTGCAAGAGAGGAATTAGCAACCCGCAGTGTTTGCACAAAAGGCAGTGAGCACACAGACCTTGGCAGGCAGCAGGGTTGGGAGCTGGGACCACAGCACCTGGAGTTATCTGTGGCAGCCAGGATCTCCTGCCTTCAGGATCTGTGCCTTCTGTGATCAGCTGGGATGTATTCCCAGCTGGCATGGCACCCCTGATACACTGCTGGCTTCAGGCATTGAGAAACATCTAATTAGCTGTGCAACTTTTTTGCCACTTTACTACATGAAATCTGAAAATTTTCAAATTAGTACAATTCCTAGATACCTGTTTTTGACTTAATTTCCTCATTTGTGTCAGACTGTGCCTGTATCGTAACCACATCTGAAAATCTGTTAAACAAGCACAAACAAGGCTGAAACAAATGGAAACAAAGCACATGTTCTAATCTAAACAATCCATGTATTTATTTTGGGAATGTTTTTATTATCTTCCCAATTCTCATTTGAATATAAATTGTCTTGTGTGTTTGTTTTTTAATGCAAATCCTGCATGTGATAGTAAATAGTTGCAGGAAAATGACCCAACTAATGTATAAAGAACAGGGAAGGGAAAACAATCTCAGAAAATACAAAAGATAAATTTTCTGAATTTCTTCTTGAGACAGTAGCAGGAAAGCATGTAGGCCAGATATTTGATAGTAGCCTTAGCATTATTTTTTTGGCTGTAAAAATGTTAGTTAACTTTTTTCCCCATAATCAGTCTGCTCAAGTTTGCATGGTGTTTGTCATCTAGCAGCAGTCTTAGAACATTTATAAAGATGTCAGGCAACCAGGGAGTGTTTTATTATTAATTTTGAGTTTTCTTACAAGTTGGCCACCTCTGTATGGCTGGGACCCTTTTCAAACTGGAAAATAGATTTGATGATATAAAAAAAAAATTTCCTAAGTTGTATTTGTGGTGGAGGATGACTGAGGTCGTGATTGATGGAGCTCAGTGAAGCTGCTGCTGTTTCAAAATCTCTGGTGTCCTGTTGACCTGAAGCAGCTGTGCTAGAATGGCTGGCCTTCTGTAGAGACTTCATTGCAGCACCTCTCTAGGGTGTCCTGATGGGTTTTCCTCTACTTTCCAAGACTGTCCTGGAAACTGAATAATCTATTAAAAACGTAGATCTAGTGAGCAGTCTGCAAATAAAGACACTGGCCTGGCTGGCTGAGAAGTGTGATTTCTCTGCTATTGTCATAGACGACAGCAATTGAAGCAGCAGTGATTTTTGACTCCTGAAAGACTGTGTCTCATTCCTTAAATGGTAGCACGAAACCAGAAGTGGTAAAATTAATCATCTTTTACTAAAAATGTGCAAATTGCCCAAGGGTTGTTCAGCTGCAAGCTACCATGATCTGCTGCTTGGAAGGATGTAGTAATCCAAACACAAGTCTTTCATCAGCACCCAGATTAGCATCCCATGTTGTGTGCAGGCTGCTGGCCAGTACTCATGTAGCCTGCTGGGCTTTTGGGCCATGAGCAATTTGGGCTAGCCACAGCAACATCCATTGAGCACACCTGTAAAGGTAACACTGTGGTCTATGGCCCTTACTCAAACTGAGCAATCTTGCATTGGTGTGTGGGAGAGAAGGATTATTCTGAGGTCTGATGCACTCAGCATTGTTTTTATGCAGGTTTTCTCTTGTTTGAGCCTTTATGCTGGATTCCTTGATTAAAGAAACAGGCCCGTCTTGGACCAAGCAGGAGCCCAGGGATACCTTGGTGGTGGGATGTTGGAAAGTTAGAGAAATAGTGCTGTAGTTCCCTTAGAGGGAGTATTTACTCCGTGAGCAAAGGAACTAATCTGGTTACCACAACATCACGTGCAGCAAGTGATGTGTTACTACAGAGGTGCTGGAGCTGTTGTGTGCTCAGGTTTGTCAGTGCAGATCCCACCCACAGCAGCCAGTCCTGGGCCAAGGTGTCAGTGTGGCCTGGAGCTCACCCCTGTGCTGCTCTGGCAGGTGAGATCAGTCACAAGATCAAGCAGTGTCATGGTGTGTTTGAAAACACCCCAAATGTCCTCTTGAATAACAGGGGCTGAGTAGACCAAAGCCACGTGTCCGGCACCTGCCCAAAGGGAAGGGTAATGAGTAGCAACTGAAACACAGTATTGTTTTTGCATTATTTTGTTGCCTTACCAATTCTTTCCTGACTCTGTGTGTGCTCCTTACTCCGTCCATTCCAGTGTGAAGCAGGGCAGGTTAGGCTTGCAATGTAATAGAGCAGGAACTCCCCAGACAGGCTCCTTGCTTGGCCGTTGCTGCCTTTCAGCTGAGCCTGATCTGGGAGAGATGCTGAACTTTGAATATTACACAGTGTACCAGTGGCCTGTGATTTCAGTCAGCTGCAGGTGGGATAGTGTTGTCTAAACTTGGGCTGATTGCTTGAAACATCTCTAAAAGATGTTCTGAGAGCAGAGAACCACAAATCATGGACTGTGTGCAACAGTTTCTTATTCGAAGTTCGTCCAATCCCCTGGGGTCTTTTGCACTTGGTGAAAGATAGAAGAGGATTGTTTCTCTGCTTCTTGCAAGCCTCAATAGCCTTCCATGTGTGCCCAGAAGAATGATAGACTTAAATGTGATATACACCTGAAGTATGCTAACAAAACCTGCATACAAGTGATGACAAGAAAAGGGGTGTTAATTTCTTGCACATTAGTAGAGAGGAACTGGTGAAATATGAAGAGAAAAAAAGATGAGTGCAAGAAGCATGTAACTGTGCCACCTTAGCCAGCTCCATGTCTTCTGCCTGTCAAGGAAGTATGGAGCCCTCTGGGTGTCTTAGCGAAAACAGCAGAAGCATCAGAAGACATTTGTGGCTGTAAACACTTATACAGGAAACTTTAATGTTTGTGACACTGAAAGGGTATGTTTCAGTACTGAGCTGAGTGTACATATGTGTTGAAGATGGACCTAAGGGAGAAAACTGCTTCTGTAGCACATCTTTGGTCTTATGTTATAGTTTCTCCTTGAAGGGAGAGGAAGAAATCAAGAGGAAAACAATGCTGAATAAATTGGATTTGGGTCCAAGTTCCTGACCTTTCAATACTTCTCATGATGGGTTGATGCTTCAATAAAATTGGATACCTTTGAATTTTTAACAACTACAGCTGCAGGAGCAGGAAGTGACTCCTTCCTCCTTCTGTTGCTGATCACAGCCACAAACTTTGGCAATAAAGGCCAGCCTCCTTCCAAATAATGGTGTAGAGTTTTCCAAGCAAAAAAAAAGTGCTCTGAGTGTCACTATTTGCTTTCTTCCTTTCTTTTCCAGCAGCTTTATTAAAAATAATTTGCTTTTTAAAGCATGCAAAACACAACAAACACACAGAAAGCACCCATCCACTTTGGGTTGCTTTCCCTGCAGAGGAAGGAGGCTGGGCTCCTCTTTCCAGCCCAGCACTTGGAGAGGGTAGCTCTGGAGTAGCCCAGCAGGGGAAGGTAGAACCTTGCTGTTGGCAGATGGTGTGCTCATTGGGGTCAGAAAGGAGAAATACTTTCCAGAGAGCATCTGGCAGTGTGGCAGCCTTGTCTGGAATCAGTTAAGAAGATGACAAGGTCTTCAGTTGGTGTCCCCTTGCAATGTCAACTTTAGCTTGTTGGAAACATCTCAGCTCATACTCAGAGATGTTTCTGTCCCCAGAAAACTCTTTGTTATGATATCACTGTTGGCTTTCATCTACAAGTTACTGTACAGCTTAAATGTCAGCGTTCAAAACTTGAAGTGCACAGGATTTGTTCAGCCAGAAGCACAAGCGAAATTTAGTTTGTGCTCCTGGCAAGACTTGCTTTCACATTTATCAAACTGACATTCAAACCAAAGAAGTAAAAATACAGCTAAAATATCAGGTGCCATTGAATGCCTGGAGAAGCCATGGCAGGAGTGTTGCTTTTCTTTCCCTCCTATAGTCAAATTTATCTACACTTCTGAACAAACATCTGCATGAAGTATTTAGTGGTTTTTTCTTTTTTCCCTTGGATCTGGTTTTGCATCTTAAACAAGCCAATAGCTCAGCCAGCTTGGGCAGGGGCTTTTGTAGCTTGTGAATACCCTTTTATGCTTGTGGTATCTGGGGTGTCCCAAGTGCAGGCTCTAAAGCCTTGGTAGGCACCCCAGGTGTGAGTCTGCCAGACAGGAAAGATTCCAACTTCTAACTGGCCTTGCCCAGTGAAACTATTTCTCAGGTTCAGTCTTTCTTGACTTGTAATATGAGGCAGTCATTCAGTTCCTGCAAGTAGTAGAGCTTGCTTAGGGCAGGTATGCCAAAATGCTCTTCGTTTTCCAAATTCTCCTCTTGTAGCCCAACCGAATGAAAAAAACTGTCTGTACTTTTGCCATCTCTCGTATTATAAAAGAGTTCTTAAACCAACTATTAATATTAGTTGAAAATACTTTTTTTCCCTCTGAATGGGATTTTTTACCCTTTCTCGGGTTTTAGCCTCTTCTACCTGATGTTTTTAAATACCCAATGTTGAATTCATCTTCAGTGTCATGGTGTTGGGCTCTGCTCTGTAGATCCGTCCTGTTCCAGCTTTGTATTGTTGCTGTTCTGTCTGGTACATGTAAAGCTCAGTGTGCCTCAGGTGGACAGGTGTTTCCAGATGTAGTTCTGCAGGAGAGATCCATCCTCATCTGCTCACCCTCAGCTGTTTGAAGGGATTCTTTGGCCATAAATCCTTTTTCCCCTTTGTTAATTTGTGATTTCAAAGAAGGAATATTTCTGATACCATGTGTCAGACCCTCACGTATTCACTTTGCAAGGGAAGGTCTTTGAGAAGTTGGAGGATATAGACCATTACCTACATGTCCTCTCCTATCACTTTCCTGAAGATGGAGCCCTATTTATAGACAAACTTCACCAGTGATCTCTCATGGGAGAAGGGAAGAGGAAGAAACTACACAAGAGAACAAGAACTTTAGATTGGGAAAACTGAAACAAAACTCTCCGAGAAACTAGAGGGTGGAAGTGAGGCAGTATTTAAAGTTGTGGGGCTTTTCCTTACCCAAAATGAAAGTTGTTTTGGATTTGGGTCATTACCATGACCCAAAGAAGTGAGAAAGGGGTTTTCTTTTTTTTTTATTTTGGACATATTTGACTTTGAGAAGAAAACTTTTGGTTATCTTCGAGGTCCTGAAAAAGCATGGGAAAGGCAAAGCAAATGTGGCCCATAGCTTGTGGCAGAAATTGCTGCTAGCCCTGCTTCTAAAGAAGCATTTTGTGGAAAATAACAGTCCTGATAAAGGGGAGAGCATTGGAATAAATACCCTAATACCACATTGTGTTCTCATGTTGTCAGAGGTGGGAGCCATGGTTTATACCTCTAAGGATGACAAAACATACTGTGTTTGCCTCCTCCTTTCTTTTGCTGCTGAAAGTATCTCCTTTCAGGTTGAAAGGCTGCTGCCAAAAGTGAAATTTTAATTTTGAGGTACAGATTAAGATGTTTTAAGCTTAAGAGTAAAAATAAACATTTCATCTTTTTTAAAGCTGGTGCAATAAAATGAGATGTGTGTGGTTTTGAATGACTGATGATTGTACAGCTAAATTACAAAAACTGAAGATTAGCTGTGGTTGTATCTTGTTAGTGTGTATCTTTAT
The DNA here is from genome assembly GCA_013400695.1 of Neodrepanis coruscans. Classification (NCBI taxonomy): domain Eukaryota; kingdom Metazoa; phylum Chordata; class Aves; order Passeriformes; family Philepittidae; genus Neodrepanis; species Neodrepanis coruscans. The sequence goes on along the minus strand of VYZS01066537.1, from coordinate 4,501 downwards.
CCTTGATGGACTTGGTTTGGATTTCTCTACTGTTATTTGGAGTCCAGGGTGAACTCGAGTAGGAATGTATTGCATGTGACACTTCACCTCAAACTGCCACCTTGCCAAGCTGGAACCTGAAACAAGAATCATCTTGTGTTGCAGAATGAGGCAAATAGGAAGGAAGAGCCATGATGGAAAAATGGAGATTTGTTACAGTTCTTATGCTTAATTTTTTGTCAGCTTTAACTAAATAATTACATGGCAGGTTTCTCTGGTTCAATGTGTCGTTTTGAACAGGAAAGGAGAGAAGTAGGATAGGCTAAAATGCCAGATCCAGCAGGTCCAGGAACACACTGGATGGCTGATACACTTCAGGCTGTGCAGAAAGGGTTTGCAGGACAGTTAAAAACTTTCAGATCTTCTGCTGGCTATTCTTGGTTTGATGAGTAAACTGCCAAGTCCTTTTGGCTGTTTTGGCTCCAGATTAGGTAGAGATGGGGCATTTCACAGATGAGCAGCTTACAGCAGGAACATGTTATCTGTTTAAGCATCAGCCTTTTGAGCTGTGGTTCTGGGCTTGAGATGCTGCTCGTTGTGCTGATGCTTTCATTGGAAGAGAAGAAAGATTCTCTCTCAAAATCCAGTAGGTAGTGGAGATTGTTTCTATAAAATTGGATAGCCTGGCGTTGCCTGGTACGGGACTGTGAATAAACCATCCAGCTTTCCGTGCTATGCAGTAGAAGCAACGAGACATTTGGATATTGGTGTACAGAGGCAATAAGGAAACTGTAAATGTTTTTCTGGCTATTGGCACTAGTGGAAGCAGAGCCAGTAGCATTTCTGCTGCCCTCATTCCGTGCTGTGCCTGGAAACCTGGAGGAGAGGAGGTGGTCAAAGTGACGTCAGCCAAAGCCTAGGATTGCCCTGACTCCTGTGGTTCAGGACATGACAAAATTATTCACAGGGTTACTACTAACCTGATTTACTACTAACAGGAGTGTAAATATGTCAGCAAAAGACATGGAATTCATAGGCAACTCTGTGTGCCTTCTCCTTAGTTGTAGGGTATTTAATTTGTCCTCCTTGCTAGTTTTTGCCTGTCAGTGTTGTCATTTGTATTTGTTGCCTGTTGCAAAGTGATGCCATGAAAACCCAGGAAAATTAGATATTCCCCTGCAGAGTTCATGCTCTACTGCACGGGAGAGGTGAAGCATGAATTAAAATATACTCTGTGGGCAGTGATCAGTGTGTATGGCAGAGATCTCATTGGTGTGCTGAGGGCTTGTATTTTTGTGTTTTCACTGTGTTGCTGCTGGTGATGCTCTTCTGTTGTCAGCCAGGAAGGTTAGGACTTGGGTTTGTAAATATGCATATTTCAGGAAGCAACTGTGTTTATGAAAGAGTAAAGGCAGCCTTGGGAGAAGAGAAGTTGAGGGATTGCTTCTGTGCTCTCAAGATTTCTCACTTGTAAGTCACCCTTCTGAACTGGGATGCAGTTGATCTTGTACAGCAGTTGTCTGGTTTTTCCACTCACATGTACAAAACTGCTGCCTTGCTTTGCAAGGAGAGCAGCACAGAGGTTCCTGTGCTGCATGGCTGGCTGGGTGAGCACTCCCAGGGAAGGATCCTTCATTCAATGCAGGCACACACCAGAACAGGATGTCTGGGACCATGGCCTGCTGCTGCTTTGTGGATGGGGCTGTCAGCCCTGCCAGTTGTTCTCAATCCAAGTAGAATTGAACATATATGTTTGTGCACAGTTTTGTTGATGTCTGGCAAAACATTCCAGGCTTGCAGCTGCACAGAATTTGGTAGCGAAGTTTTCCTTACATGCTGTATTCATATGAACTGTGTCAATCATGCTTTGAGGCTGGTAAAGTTAAAGTTCAGGGGTGCTTTGATTTGAATGTAGTTAATTTTATTATGCCTCCAGATGTGGGTNTGATGTTTGTTTCATCAGGTGAAGCTTGTTTGGGGAAACGTGAAAACCAGAGCATCAAAATCCTTCAAGCAATTAAATCTGAAGAGAGCAGAATTTCTCTTCTGTCTACTAATGCTTTGAATGACAGTATTATAATAACAAAAGACATCACATTTTTACATTAGATATGACATGAACCTTATCCATAACATATAACAACAGAATGACAGCCAGAAACTTCTCCACTTGAGTATTTAACACCTTACAGTCAAGTGCCTTGCAGACCCTTTGTGTATGTGATATATTTCGCTGTGTTTATTATGTTTTCCAGTATATTTGAGAAGGATCCCAATGGAGTTGATTCCACTGTGACTTCTAACCACCGGACCAGAAATCTTCTGGAGTTCTCAGCTGGTCAGGAGTCCAGCACAGCTCAGAAAATACCTGAGGACATCATTCCTGAGAAGAGTAATAGGTGAGCTGAAAACCTTTAAAATATATTGAGTGGCAAAGGGCAATGGTGCTTTTAGCCCTCACTGCCTTGCTAATCTTTTTGCACTGTGTTGCTGCTTTTATAGAGCAGCTGAGTTTACAAAGACAGTGTTTTGAAAGCTGGTCTTCTATTATTTAACAAGGTTTACCAGATTGCTTTTCAATAAATGTGGTATTTTATCTCCAAGATTATCCAATATGTAGAGGTTCAGAAGTGTACACGTGGCTGTGCTGTGTGGAGTTAGGGAACGGAGCATATAAACTTTCAAAACCTTCTTCAGTTCTTCATTTGTCTGCTTTTTTTTTTCTCTGATCTATATTTTAGCTTGCATAGTTATGATATTTGTCATATTATCTCTCTCTTACTTTTTAAGCTGGAGTATTTATTTTCTTAGTTGCTCAAGGGAAGACTGGGGAAGTTCACAGTTAAGAACACATTCTGAACTTAGCACTGTACATTTTTATGAAACTCTGAAGCCATTCTTGTGCTTATCCATTATTTAATTAAATACTGGCTTTCAGGCTTCCTAAATCTCTAGCATGCAGTGCATAAGTGAACATATAATTGTCTCCAGATTGAAGTCTGGCTAATACAGCTCATGTTTTCCCCTTACAAGGTTTATCCTATTAGACTGTCCCTTTCCAGTAGAGTGTTTTGGCTGGTTGAACAAAGCCAGGCACAGATGTGCAGAAAGCCCTAATGTATTTTGCCATGCAGAAAGAAGGCCATAAATCAAGGACATTTTAAGGCTGTAGCCATGGTGAGGGTTTGGTGTCCTATATAGTACATTTCAGACCATGACTTACGTGATGTAAGAGTAGAGTGGTGCTCTTAGGAGGATGTGCTCGTGCCTGTACCTTCTCTTTTTCTTCCACTATTTCACCCTGCTTTTGGCAAGCTGTGAGCTCTTTGCTGCATATTCTCCTTTATCAGTCCTGGATGCAGTAAACAGGAGAAGCAGACATGAAGATGGAGAGAAGGCTGGGAAAGGGAGGGGAATGTGAATAAGGCTTTCATAAGCTCTTACACCTGATTTTTCAGAAAGAAATTGAGGTTTAGGAGCTACAAATCTGTCAAAACCAAAAGGACTTTTAGACTGATAACTTATCAAAAGAGAAGCTTTTAATAGGTATTGTGATAAGTAGTTAACCCCTCAGGAGGTGCTGAGAGTGGTGTGGATTTCTGTCTTGAGAAATATATGCTCATTTTCACTTTATCAAAACCAAGCTGAATTTGAAGACAGTTGGAGATGTAAATCCTCCCCACTCAGTTGTAATGTGGCTGTTCCTTTGTGATATAGCTCATGGTCTTTACATCTACATGGTTTTAGTGGATAATAAATTTAGTATTTCTGTAGCAAATATTGCACAGCTTGGGAATGAAAAAGAAAGTTGCCTCTGCAGAGATCACATATTTTACATACTATGAGGAATATTTTACAGGCTACGTTTTCTTTCAATATATAATCTTTTTGGGAAGAGATCCAACATCTGCTAATGCTCATCTGTCTTCCCTGCATTGAGTGCTGTCAGACCTCTCTGAGGAATTGGCTGAGAACACTGGATGTTTGATAGAAATTGTTATTCACCTGTTTCAAAGGTCCCATGGGAGCAGCTGTAACATCTGTGTGTTTGCTGATATTAGTGCTCATTCTCTGGTTTTTGTCAGAGGTTCATGAAAAAGTATTTTTAAAGGGATTTCTTGATGTCTTTTTCTTTATTTTCCCAGGTATGATCATTCTGTATCTGATAATAAAGCACTAATGATAGTCTCAGAAGAACCACTTTTATATATTTCACCACCCCCACCCCCTTGTCGGCCTCTGATCAATCGCACAGAGTCCCTGAGGTGAGCAAACAACCTTTTCTGAGCATTTAACGTTTATTGGGAGTTTAGATTTAGTGTTAGATGAGTGGTGCTGGACAGACAGCTGTGAATGACGTTATTGTACATTCATAGAGTTCATCCAGTGTGTGACCAGGGTCTCTTTAAGTGTCTGCACTGTCCAGTGTCTGCTGCCATAAGGACAGATAGACTTGGATCTTTGTAGTCTTTTGATGGTTTTAGTCCTGATTTTCACTCCATTTTCACACTGGTCATTTGCA
>VYZS01066454.1:0-33871 GCA_013400695.1 Neodrepanis coruscans | reverse complement strand
GGCACAAGTAACCTGTTCTCACTAATTATAGGCTCAGACTAAAGCCCATTGAATCTGGAAAAATCAGCCTCTACTTTCAAAGAGCTTTGGAGCAACCAAAGGAAGCTGTGTACGTGTTGGGACACATGATGCTATTTCAGAGTTTGGTTTAGCAGCAAAAGTCGTGTCAAACAGCATCCTGAGCCTTGTGTGGCAGATGTACTCATCCCTCTTACTGCTTTGTGCATCAACTCAGGCTCTCAGTGATCACAATCCATTCTGGGGACTCTCAACTGAGTGGGCAGGCTGGAGTTTTAGGGAGGAACATACTTTCGAGCTTGTTGCAACAAGTCCTCCTTCCGCTGAACCAACATACGCTGCCTTTCGTCAGCCGACTTTGAAAAGCGACTTCCTCTGGCCTCAAAATCTTCAGCTTCACTGGGTTCTGCTTCCATTTCACTGAATTCCACCATTTCTTCCAGTCTGGAGTTGAGTTCAAGTGGCACTCTCTCGGTCTAAGAGAAAAGGAAATAAGGCATAAGTCTTTGCAAAATTTGGGCTTCTTTGCATCAAAACAACAAGCTACAAAGAACTGTCATGTTCTGAGGCACTGGAGGAAACCAGATTCTCACCTGCTGTACCCAGTTCCCTTGGGCTCCTTTGAAAAGCCCAGCCAAAAAACAGAACAAAGCTATTTCAAACCATGTTCAAAGAGCCTGTATCCTATAATGCTGTATCTTTTATGCCATGTTTGAAAGTAATGTCAAAGACAAACATTAATTACTCATAATTAATGCTCTCTAAAAATGGGGCATTTGAAAGTCAGATTCTGCAGCTGACTTGACAAGTGATGCAACAGTAAAGAGAAGAAAAAGCAGAAATCCACATACTAAGGAAAGAATAGTGAATGTATTTGCAGAGATGATTTGTGCTCAAAAAAGAGAATTTATGAGGTTTCAGTTCACTGGGTTCTGCAGCACCCAAATGTTTTGGACTGCCAAAGCAAGGCTGGCAACTGTCCCAAGCACAGTTGTGCCAGTAAGAGGAGCTGGCAGCCCTACACATCACACCTCTCCCCCCTGACAGCTGGCTGACAACACTAACACAAAAATTGATCTGATGGGTGATGATGCTGAGTGCACCAAGCAGAGGTGAAACAGCACATCCTGATCACATCCTGTCATACACCATTAGATCAGCCCTGCAATGGGAAAGCACAGTGATACCAAGCGTGGTAGCAACAAGAAACAAATCACCTCAGTGAAGGGCTTAAGGCTTTAGCCATCATTTGGCATCCCAGAGGATTCCTCCTGCATTCAGGGAGGTATCAGCCAAGTCAGCCCCTGCTGCCTCGTTTGGGCCTTTGGCACAGCTGCCACAGGAGCTTCAGTTCAGTTCTGTGGCTGCTGCTCGAGTCCCAACAGCCCAGACTCAGCAGCACCACAGTGGGCAACACGCAGCTTTAGGCAGCTGATGTGCAAAGTGAGTTGAGTCATCCCAAAGCCCTAGAGACAAGCCAGTAATGCCATCTCCCCGACACGTCTCCAGGGAGCAAACACCAAGACAAATGTCACTTCCCATTAGGTAGGTGAGCCAAGCAGGAATGCCAGAGCCCAAGTCAGCACAGCACGGACACTGTGACCTCAAACACAGGTGCATGTGCTCAGCCTCTCTTAGCAAAACCCCCAGCATGCTGGAATTTATACAAGGAGCCCTGCACCACACACACTGATGTGCTGGGATAACGTGGGGGCACCAGTTGACTGCCAAAAAGCAGTGCCACATCCCTGAGGATGAAGGGAGAGCCCCACAGAACAACCATGGGTTGTACCCAGGGCCCAGATGGCCTTGGGAGACATAATGGAAGAGGTACAGCTGACCACACAGACAGAGAAAAGGGAAGCTCCACTGGGGGAAGCAGTGAGGAGGCCACTCACTGTGGTCAGTGTTCAGACAAGATCTCTTGGTTTTCCCCTGGGCTATTTGTACAGAAGATGCAGGCTGGCTTACCTGAGGCTGGGGGGTTTTTGTAATGTCACACAGATTCAAAAATAAATACAACCCATTTCTCTATCTGAGCACAAGAACAGTTACTGAGGAGGTTTTAGAGACAAAAATATCACAACTAATTGCAGTAAGGGTTATGACAAGCCTCAGTAAAGCAGAAGATTACTGATACAAAAGCTTGTATGCTACAGAAACTATTTCTCCTTCAGGCTCCAAGAGAAAAAGTAAGTTTTGTGAAAGCCATGGGATGCCTTGGAAGTTTCTTTAAATAGTCACCAAGCACTTAAGCAATGACAACAAACTGAACTCCCAAGGAGCAGGGCCAGAGCTGCACCAGGGAAGCTTCAGGTTTGTAACAACAGCCTTGCCAGTCAGGCCTGAGCATCCCTATCAACCTCTGCCCAGGATGCAGATATACAGATAAACAGGCACACACAAAAAATTCAAAGGATAATCTTTAAACACATTTTAGTACATCAAAATAGAAGCTTGGAGAAAGTAGCTCGAGCTGCTCTGCAATCTGTTCTTACAGGTAGTGACAGCAGAGTCAGAAAAGAGGGGAGGGAGGGCAAACAGGATAGGGGTGGAGAGGAGATGCACAGCATTATGCACTGCTGGAAGCATCAGCATTCCAATGCACAGCTGGAGAGAAGCATGTGCACAGCCTCTCACCGAGGGTACAGGCCAGGACTGATAGAGGCTGCCAGTGTTTAGAGCATTATCCCACAAACCTGTAACATGATGGTGCTCAGAGATGCCTCTTAACTACCATTACATTGTATCAGCACAGACTCCCCAAAACCACAAGCTACAATTGGGGGAAAAAAAGAATCAGTCATTATATCTATCTTAAGACCTTTGAACTGTAGGTATTATGTATATACGACATATAGCATTACGAAACCCAACACTACTCATGAAGAAGAGTGCTTTTATATGAGCATCTTAGCTGCCCTAAGAAATGTTATTTCCAACAGAAATAACTGTTGAACAATCAGAACTCTGATGGGTCTGGCACTTGATGTTCTACAAAGATTCCCAGGGGGTATGTTGATTTAAAAAAAAAAAAAAAGGTGGAATGCTTGTAAAACTTACTCTAAGGCTGCAGCACAAAGCAACTGTAGTTTCTATGGTCTCTCTCAGAGATATTGTGATAAGGTGTGAAGGTGTATCTATCCACAATTTGGAAACTCAAGTCTCATTCAGCAGAGATGATGGCAGCTTCTTATGTCCCTTTCCACCTGCCTTTAAAAAGCTTCTCAAAAAGCCAGTGCATCCTGGCTTGTTTTCTAGCTTGTTTTCTGCCAGCCTTTTTCTCACAGACAAGCATTCCACTGGCTACAGCATCAGATTCTTCTGGCAAGCAGGAAGAGAACATCTACAGTACACCAGGTACTTGGTTACAAATTGAAATCAAAGGGAAAACAAAGTGACAGGAGTTTCCTAGAGCAAGAATATCCCTAGGCTCCTAAGTCTACTCTCCACAACAGAAACACTATCAATCAATAGCAAGGAGGTAAACAAGCCTGACTCCTTGCTCTGTACCAGGGGTCAGCTTGTCCAAAAGCAGCCCAAGCCAGCACTAAATGCACAAAGCATTTACAAGGCAGGAGGAGGACAGCAGCTCCCTCCAGCTTCCACAACACCACCCAGCAGCACGTTTCTCTCTGTGCATGGCAGGCTCAGTCTCCTACTTCAGCCTTTGTCTGTGATTCCCATTTGGCACAGTAAATATCCATCCATGAAAACCTGTGCAGAGGCTGCCAGTTCATCCCACACAGGCAGCCACCAGCAGCCCCTCTCAGCTGTGGGGCATCACAGCTGTTCCCCTGTCTCCAGGCCATCTCCATGCTGTCCCAAAAAACAGAAACAGGTTCTCCATCCAAATCACAATTTTCTCCAGTCTGAACACATCATCTGAACAGAGTGATCAGCAGTAATGAAAAGCAAAAAGGGGTCATTATTAGAGAGCACGTGCTCAGTGATGTGACATATGAACACCGCTCCCACGTTTTTTTTGAGATCTCTGGAAGGAGGGACAGAGACACAGGAAGATGAACAGAAACACAATCATTCAAAGCAGGACTTGGAGCCAGTTCCAAGCTAAGGGCAACCAGTTAGACACCATTTGTACAAAGAGAGGGTTTGCCCATTAAAGAGCTGGGCAAATGACACTAAAACCTTCAAGTAAACCCAAAAGGTTAAGAGTTGCTAGATCCACATGAAGATTTTCATTACCTGCAGTTCTGTACCTGTCACCCCAGGCTCTTACCAAATACCTGTACCAATCCCCACCACCTCTTCCTCAGCCTCAACTGCATAATCAAACCAAATCCAAGTTCTTTGTGTCTTACAACTGTTAACAAGGGAACTCCCACGGTTCAATTACAGGTAACAGGTTGGCTATTCAGAGGCAGAAAGTCACACACCACACAAATTCACTCTCTAAGCCAGCAGAAAGGGAGGTTTATAAAACAGAAACCCTCAGGATGTTGGTACCACACTCAGGGAAAACAAAAGTGGAATGAGACCCTAGTTTACTCATGCAGTGATTTTTTCTCTCCTAGCTCACATTTGAGCTAGCACATGCTAAAAATAGCAAAGAAGAACAAAACCCATTATTTGGCTTTATACGTAAAAGGGGTGTTACCTCTTGGTCCTGTTCATATCCCACTCCATTCCCACCAGAACTCCCCATGTCTGAAAGTACTTCCTCCAGAATATAAAAGAATTCTTATACCCAGAAGACAAATACTCCTCATTTCAATGGAAGTGTCTGGAGATGTACTGAAGGGGAATGAGGAGGGGGAAGAGCAAAGCATCCTGCTGTTCATATTCCGCCAATGGGCATGGGATGACCAGATGTGAAGAGAGACATGATCTTGTTCTGTACTTTGTATTACTTGTGAGCACTTTTCCTCAAGAAAGAAAAAGAAAAGCACACAGATATTCCTTTACAAGGGCACCGTGCTCAAGTCTGACCTATCTGACTGACCATGTTAGTTCTGGTGTGAAATGCAAGGAAGGGCTGCCACCAACCTGACCTGGTCTGGAACCAATGACACCTACTAGTCCACACTTCTAATTGTGCTTTTTTGCCCATTTTTATGCCAAGTTACCTGTGTGACAGTTCCAGCATCCTCCTGATCAGTACTGTGCCGTTCCACAGAGTTGTTCAATGCAGGTCTAATGCTATCTGCACGCTGAAATGCAAAGATCATGGGTTTAACACAGTGTGTGAAATGGCAAACAGAACTGAGTCCTTTGAACACGTTCAAACCCTGCCCTCTGCAACGTCAGGCGTTATGTCCAATTTAGAAACAGATAAGTTAGCAATAAACAGAATGCTCTGTTTTGAAAGAGAATTCTCTCTGCTTCCCCAAACACAGACTCCAGATAACACCACTATCTGATGTGCACAGAACCAGAATTCAATATTCTTATTGAATATTGAAACATTGTCCCCAGACTGCTTTACTGAAATATGCTAACACTAATTAAGAACAAGGCATCATTTTGCTGACTACTTTCTTTACAGAAAACCTTCCTAAATGGTACAATTCAATTATCTGTCAGCAGAGAAATCAACTGGAAATGTTCTAAAGGCTCTGCACAAGAAAGACTGGTATGAGCTGCTTTAACTGAGCAAATATTTGTCTCTAGTCTACTAGGACATTTTCAATATATTTTTGGTACATGACTGAATACACTGCATTTACAGAGATTTAAACAAAGGGAAAAACAAACCCTGGATTCATCAGTGCTTCAACTTACATCATTCCCCTCACTCATTATTAACAGGCTCAGTGCTGTGGCAAGTAAGAAAGTCAGCCATTTCAAAGGCACAACCTTATGACTTACCTGTGTGGGGAAAGGCACCTGGATGCGCCCTTCTAAGATGTTGTCAGTGGTGATCTCAACAGAACGAGTTAACTGCAGATCCTGCAGAACTAAATGATAAGGAACCTGAGGGAACATCTCCTGAATCTGATGGGCCTGGAGAAAGCAAGGTTTATACAGTCAACATCAACAGTAAATTTAAGTTCATAAGTATGTCAATAGAAAGAGATTAAAAATATTGTCAGCTCAAAGATGCTGCTTATGATATGCTAACCCACACACAGAAAGAAAAGAGAAAGAAAACCCACTCTGGCATTGACTTACAGGGAAATATGGTGACTTCACTGAAGTCAAGAGCAAAACTGCAACTCCTATGGAGACACCACATGGCCCTGAACATTAAAGTTCCTGAACCATGTTTGTAGATGCACAAAGGCTTCAAAAGTCTTACAACCCTCTTTTTATGACAGCCTTTTCAATAAAGATCTACACAAAATTCACGAGTGACAGAAAGTTAAAACAACACTGGGAAGGAAAAAAAAAATCTTGTCTTTGTGCCAGAGAGGTTCCAAAATGGTCCTGGTAAGGATAAGTGGAATAAGTTTTAATAACTCACTCTTTCCAGCCACCCTGCCTACAAACTAGTTTAATAGGATCTGAAAACCCCAGTAAATTAAACTGGGTTGTCAGGAAACTGTTATTATTGAATTTCAAGTTAGTTAAATAACATCCAAATTAAATAGATTAAAGAGGTCAGAGAAATAATATGCTTTTAGATTCCAATGGCTAGGTTTCATTAAATATTAAAATTTCTATTTTCAGTAATGCCAAAAGTCACAGGAGAAGGTGAGAAATGAGAACAACAATAAGAAGAGAAGAGTGAAAGGAGTTTTGAGAGCAAAGCAAAAACTACGCACCAGCTGACAATGAGTTCCAAGACAAGCAACTATTGCAAACCCAACTCTCCACTGTACTAACTTGTGACCAAAACAACTGATACAGCATCTCAGTCTCTGGCCTTCCCCTCAAAATACTTCCCTAGGTTTTTGTTCAGAAACATCAAGGAGAATTTAATTTATTTCCTATTAAAAAAGTGCAACATTTCAATAATTTGCTAACCTGGGCCTTTCCTTTAAAGTAGGCATTTCAATATAATTGCTATTTCTACTTTTGATAATACACAATCCCAAGAAATCATTACTCATCCTTAACAAAAGCCCATTTGTGTCACTGTGTCCAGTAAAAGAAAAACTAAACAGACCTCAGATGGAGTTCCTGCATATGTAAATAATAAATCATCTGCCAACACCTTAACACTCCCTGACTGCCCTGCCTCAAACCCCCTACAAATTGTGGCCCTACCCTGTTGAAGCTTAAACAGTAATGAAGGCTATGGGAGAGACTTCATATTCTGAAAATTCCACCACTTTCATGAGGCACCTCACTGAACATTTATTAACTTGCTATAGCTTAAAGAACTTCTCAAGGGAAATGAAGTGTGTTTCATGAGGCCCCATACTTCTCTTTTTGAACTACATTAGAGTGTTTATGGATAAATTCAACAAACCTGGGATTTCATCCTCAACACTTCTACCATGCTCATGTGTTAGCCCCATCTCACACCGACAAAACACTCAGAGAAACAGCTATCTTGGAGCCTTAGTGTTAGTAAAGATTTTAAAATCAAAAGCTATAGAATGAGTTTTATCAGTTACTACTTGACCAGCAGCTAAATTTTCTGGTTATAGACCCAAACTCTTTGGTACTGCAAGTTGTAACTGAGGAGAATTACTGAAAAACAGCTAAAAGAAGTTACACTAAGCAAGCTGATAAGAAGTCTGCCTATCTACACAGGAAGTACAAGTAATTTTTCTTCCTCATTCACCTACCTTCAGACCTGTTTATGTTGGTACATTTGAACCCCAGCATAGCCTAACTTCAGTAAAATAAAGCTTCTCTCACTCAGAAAAACAGCTTTCATGCAGTCTCTAACCACTGTTTTGACTTCCTTCCCCTTTATGTTCTTCACCTCCATGTAACCCTTTCCCCAGCACTACACAAACAGGAAGGCTGAGGTGCAAGATGTTAAAGCAGTCTTACCATAACATTGAGCTGGGAGTTGCTGGCCTGTGCAATTCCGAGGATGTTTGTGGTGTGCATCACCTCCACAGAAAAGCTGGGCAGCCAGCTGGCAATTCGGGAGCCTGAAGGCAAGAAATCACCAACAAAGTCAAGAAAGAATAGGAGGTTCTCAGCAGGCAAAGTACTTCTGCGTGTACTTAACATAACTCTTCATATTCCACAAGGTGCACATGGGGAATTCTGCATTGGAAACCATTCCTAAGGTCTCCCAAAACTGGAGTAAATCAGACCTGCTAATACTCTCTTCAAACACACTGTCATAGTGGTTTAACAAGCTGAGGACCAGAAGAAAATCAAGAGAAAAAACACATTCCTGTTTTCTTCTTTTAATGTTCCCATTACAGTGAAAACAAAAATAATCCAGAGTCAAATTCAGTTCTGGAATACATTAATAACTCCAGCAATTTTGCTAAAAACAGCACACCTAAACAATCTGAATTTGTTCCCAAAATGGATCATCACTGAGAAAATATTACTTCCAAGGGACAAAGAGTAACTGAACCAAGTGACTGCTGCAATTGTGTGCTTCAGCTCAACAGAGCAGTGCAGGCTGGCTCCCTCCTTCTTCTGCACTGCCATTTAAATAAATGCAGGGTTTGCTCTATGCCACTTCTCCTTCTTTTCTCCCTCGGAATTCTGTGGGTCTCCAAGTCACAGGAGAGTACTGGGGAGGACAGCCATCAAAAATATGGTGTTATTCTAAATATAAATGTCCTTTGCAGAACTAAAGCACCCCAAAAAGTGGAAGCCATGAAGAAGATATTTAGCCAGTCTCAGTGTTTCTAGAAATGTCTGGCCCTTCCCTGCCTCCACAATATCCAAAGATTGCAAAAGGAGCACAGATGAAGAATGGGTCACTATGTGAGTTTGAGCATCTCAGCTACCTTATGGAAGCTCCACAAGGGCAGAGCCCAAAGCTGAGTATCTGCAGTACTGAAACATACTGGGAAAAAAACAAGACTGACATCAAAACCTAGAAAACTGTGTAACACAAGCACACACTGATACCAAAACTACAAAAAAATCTAGAAGACAAGCAACATAAATTGTCTTTTTCAGAACAACTTGTCTGCATACACAGAACTTATCATGGTCTGAAATCACATCTACTTTATAAGTACTTATAATACACCACTAAAAAAAACAAACATGTGAAACCGTTGTAGTTACATGATTGCTTCTAAGACTAATCTTCCCCACCTAATCAAGCATTGTGTCTTGCAAATTGAGTGGCAAATGAATTTCTAACAACACATTATCTAAGGGACAGTGAAAAGACCAACTTTTAGACTGCACCACAAAGGGGCTTTTTCCCCCCTCTTTGACTGTCACTGATTAACCACCACATGGTAACAAAAAAAGACACAGGAATTTCCCATTCTGCTTGTCAACATGGCACACAATGAATAAATGCCAGTATTGAAGCTGCTAACAACAAATCCAGAAAAAGGGAGCACTTCTACCAAATCTTTCAGGAAATCTCTGTAGCTCTGGACAACCTCAGAGACACATATCTGAGCTCTTGCAAAAGAACCACAAGAAACGTACAGGTGTTTGACAAACACAAGCAGAGCGTGGTTTGAGTTTCAACTGAAGCATGGACAGAATTCCCGTCTACAGAAAGCTGCTCCCTTAGTTTCTCTGGGCAAAAGCAATGGATGTCAAACATGCCCAGCTCACCATCAAAGTGGAAGAAGTGATTGTGCTGGTTGAGGCGTGGTCTGCCTTCTGCTGCTGCCACCGGTACCAGGTTCTCATCCAGATTTTCCCTTTGGTGATCCTCCCTCACATGATGGCTGTCAGTGATATTAAGAGACATTCTGCAGGTGGGGCAAGATGTGTCTTGTTCCAGCCAGGACCGCAGGCACGAGCTGTCAGGAAAACAGGAATATTATGGTGAGCTTGCAGTGTTTTTCCAAGACACCACTATCACAAGTACATCGAGCAGCTGCAGCATATTCTGTACACAACATCCACACACAGGCTGCTCAGAGGCACCCTTGATGACTGTGGCATGGGTTTCTTATTTCTTTCAGCTGAAAATACTCAAGGGTTTACTTTTTATAAACATGCAGGCAGACTTATCACAAACTTAAACCACTTTCCAAGTTTGTTGTCCCTCTAGCTCAGAACAAGCAAGTTTTGCCTGGAAGGGAAAACAAAGCATTTTTCTTCTCTCACCATTCCCAACTGAAAAAGACAAAAACCAACTGGACACATTTAATACTGATACATTTTCATAGCAGTTCTGTCTGTGATGTGGCAATGGCACCCCCAATGTTTTCAAATAGCTTTTCAAAATATCAATACTCAAAACACCAATGTCAGTATCACTCCAGGAATTCTCTGAACAGATTTATTAATAATAACAATTCTGTGCCATTACAACCTTTACTTAATTCTGAACATTTGCTGTCCTGTAGAAAGTGAGAAGTGTGTGAAATGAAGGTTGAAACAGTCAAAGCTGTGCATGCTTTTTGATTCAGACTGATATGACCCAATTGCAGTATTTGTTCAAGTTAAATCTAATTTTCAGTGTGGAAGAACTGAATTTCACAGCACTGAACACTTCTCATAACACATACTTCATGCTTGCAGGGTGAGGTTTTTTCCAGCAGAAGCTCTTAAATCACTTTAGAAAGGTAAAGACATACAAAAGGGTCAAGTAAACCTGTTCCCCAAATTGTGTACTTGCAAACAAAATAAAGGTACAGATCACAGATTTGGGCTGACAGAGCAAGGAAAAAGTCCTAACTGTAGAACTGTAGCAAAGGCAAAGACACAAGCACACCTCCATCACATTGCAACGGAGGGATACACAGTGATGAGTTTCCCAGAAAAAAAACAAAGCAGTAAAAATCTACCAAATTCCACCACCTTGGTGACCAGCACAGGCAGCACGTCAGCACATCACTCCCCTTCCCACAGCAAAACCACCCTGCCCACAGCAAGCTCAAACCTCTGCTAGAGCTGCACTCAAAAGGTCACCTGGGAAACATCCAGGGTGACACAAACTGCCCCAGCCCTGTGCCAACCTGCATCTGCACCACTTCCTAAAATGCGGCTGTGGCTACACCCATTTTGTACCACACAGGCAAGAGGGGCTTGGTCACCCACGGCCCCTCAGGAGAAAGAGGACCAACACCAGGTCAAGGCTGTCAACCTTTGAGAGCAACAACTCTTTTGAAATTGACTGCTTTCTTAAAAGATAAAGGGGAGAGCTTTAACAGAGCCTAAAAGATTCAAACACCTACTCCCATTAAATTTCCCTAATATTTAGGCACAGGGTTGATCTCAGCAATGTGAATCTTCCCTGCCATTTCCTCTTCCATTCCAAACAAATGACAATGAAAAAAAAATCCCATGTGACTGAGAATGGACACAATGTTCAGACTGCTGGCAAAATTACCAGGCTTTTATGAGGAGAGAAACCACTCTCATGTTGTAAATAGGGTTATTAGTTACATCTGGTTTTATATGCAAGTGTAAGTCATCCACTGTAATATGTTCCCTCCTTAAAAGCATCAAGAAGTGCAACTTGCTTCAGAAAAAACCTGCTTCAGAACTCTAACTGCTTCAGAAAAAAATACAAAAGGATCCATTTAAATGCAGAGAAAATGACTTTCTGAAGAGAAGACCCTGGGCTTCTCAAGTGCTCAGCAGGTGATTAAATATTCACATGATTCAGTAGCACTGGAAGAGGAGTTTCTGCTACGGAGGCACATTATCTCATTAGAGACTTCTTGGAACACAGATAAATATTTATGGCAAGGTTTGTCACAAATGACAACAAATTAGCACAAAGATTACAACCTCTGGTTTGACAGTTACCAGAAATGTAAAAAGCTGCTTGCAGAAAGTAACACCATAGGGACAATTTAACTGACCATGCAGGTTCATCACACAGCACTTTAGAAACGCCAGATTTAATCCCTGTATCTCATTTTTAAGCACAAGTATGAAAGTATAAGACTGCTACAAAAGATCCAAGAAAAGTCTCATCTACCTCAATACACTGTATCCACAATCATCTGCTACTATTCACCACTGAATGAGTGTAGAAAGCAGTATATAAAGAGATCCTTTGGCCAAGAGCCTCCCAGTTCCAGCTGCCAGCTGCTTAGGGACCACTTCAGCTAATTCAGTTTAACCTCTTTTACAGCCCTGATGGGCTCATCCCCATCAAACCTGGCCTCCACAACTCCCACGGAACTCACCACTGTGCATGGAGGCACTATATAAAAACACTCTCTGTTTTCTCTTTAAAGCTGATATCTGAAAGGTACTTAAGGATCTAACTCCAATTTTTCTTCTTCATCTGAAAATCAACACATCCTCGTGGATGAGATACCTACTGACCTACCAATGAGAAACTCAACAGTACCTACCTGCTGGCTGACAAGGTGCACACTCTTATTTGAGGGGGAAAAGAATGCAACAGGTGGAACAAGCCAAATATGAAAATGACTGGCATGAACAGGACTTGTATTTTGTTACTAGAAGCAGACCGAGCCACAACAGGCAGCAAACATCCACAGCTGTGCTGGTAGTTCATTACTTGCCATCCCACTGTAAATTTCAGTCAAGCCCATCTATCCCTTTCCTTCTGAGTAAGGGGCACCCTCTCCAGCCCCAGAAACATACTTGTGAAAGAGATGTCCACAAGGGAGTTTACGTGCAGACTGCATGGAGTCCCAGCAAATGGCACAGTCATCATTGTTGACTGCCAGCTCCTCTGGTGTTGCAACTGCAAACCTACAAAGAAGAAAAAGGAAGAGACAGAATTAATGACTCCACCAGCTCAGCATGGCCTCCTCTTTAGAGAACCCAGCACTGAGAAAACCTTATCCTTTGTGATCTCATGCTTTTGCAAGCACATTTTTCTGCACATCTCCTCATGCATCCTAAATGCAAAAAGCTTTGACTTAGTACCTTCCATGGGATAATTATATGATCATTAGGTTGAGAACCTCAAGTTATAAGCGGTATAGGTTTGGCTTATATAATTTTTCTAAATGAGTTTTAATAGCTGTACCCATTAAGATGTCTCCTTGGGATCATAAGCATTTATGGTCTGACTAATTTTGGCCTCAGATTTTGCCACCTCTATTTGTCTTCATACTGGTTTTTTTCCTTTTTTTAATCTACAGTGCCATGTGAGCAGTTACTACACAGTATACAAACACAGACAATATAGAGATGAGTGCTATAACAACATTTCATAGTACTGCTGGTGTGGAATATACCTGAACAACCACACACAGGCTGGCAGCTTCAGAAGGAAGCTAGAATGTGGTTCTTCCAGTACAATCAGAATGATCAAAACACATCAAGTCACTCAGACAAGAAGTCTGACACATGCAACTTAAACAGCTTTCTGAGCAGCTCAAAAGGGTTTAGTGGCTTCATCTTACTAAAAAGAAACAATGCATTGTGGATGAACTTTTATTATACATCTCTTAACCTAATATCACAGCCATTAAACAACTATTCACAAAGAAAACTTCATGAGTTTCTGGATAAGCCAGCCTGCTCCATCTGTACTACAGCAGCAGGTACCAGAGTTAATCAAACCACATAGGACCAAAATGAGAACAGTACAGTGATGTACAGAAAAAGTAAAACTCCCTGTTACTCTTAAAATTTTTAAGGACATAGCTGAATTTTGAAAAGATTGGATCAAAGATGCTGTAGGATCAGGCACAATATTAGGTTTAAGCAGGCCTCCCAATTTCTCTATATTGCCTCACTTACAGGGGGATGGACTAAAGTGCTCTCAGTTGCACTACAGATATAGAGTCTGCTTAGAGCTGGCTTCAGGTTTAACAAATACACAGGTAAAGCTAGGTAGGTTTTAATTAGTATTTTATTTGATTTCAGGCAGTAACTGAATAGTATGGCCTAATGAAATTAAGAGGATTTATCTCTAGTGCAGCCAATATTGATTGAAACAGGCAGAGCTCTGCAGAGCTTCTCTCACCCCATTAGGGTGGTAAACAAAAGAATATAGGAGAAGAAATACTGGACAGGGGAGCTCACTTGTTGCCAGTTAATACATTACCAGTAATAGTTATAAAAGTCAATCCTACCTATCTGCTAAAACCAGAGTGTCCCCTGCAACAAATAAAATGGGTTAAAAACACACTGTAAATGTAAAGACTTAAGAGTCAGCTTTGCAAGGTGTAAACTGGAGAGATTCAACCATGCCAGTGTTTAACAAAGAAATGTAACAGAATCCTAATTTCTTTGTCAGGATCCTCTCTCCTGGATCTCCATCAAGACTGCAGAGCAAGAGGCTCACCTGGCTTCCATGTTTCCAACCACACGCAGGTAGTTCTTGTGCCGCCGAATCCTTCGCTGGACCTCGTGGAACAGGTACCGCAGCTGCATGAAGATCACCAGGCTCGCCATCGACAACCAGATGTTGCCAAACAGCTTTGGGAAAAACAGAGCAGTGATCAGAAACAAACACCACGGCAAACAACAACCTGCATCAGTTCTTAAGAGAAAAAGAGATCAAGAAACCAGCACTGAAGAATTTGGCTTTTGTTGACTCCATTTAGAGTGCCCCATATGTTCACAGGCATTACTACTCGTTACCTCTGCAGATACAACTTTGGCAGCACAGTATTTATAATGAGGATAAGCTGTATACAGTCCTGTCCAGCTTAGCCATCCCCTGCTGCCAAAGAAAATAATTCAGTCTGATATTACTCAATAAAAAAGCTAATTAAACACCTATTAAACAGATAATTACACAGTGGTTAATACTCCATAACAAAATTATTTGTGATGACTCCAATTATACAGGAGGAAAGAATGCCAGAATCCCCCTCACTATATTTTCGTTTCTATTTAAGTGACTTCTCTGCAATATCTGGTTTCTAAAATAAGCAAAGCAAAAAAAAGGTAAAATAAATATACCCAATACCCTTTACTTTAAGGCCAGTCTATTTGTTCAGCATTATGTCCAGTATTTCATACCAGCATATGAATATGATGCATCAAGTCCAGGGAAAGCAAGGTTAGCTCCATGACAAAATCTGTGTAGTAGACATAAGTGCCTTTGCCCTCCCATGTTCCTTCATGGTTGAGATCCCACAGATGAACCACATATCTGCAAGAGCATGGAAATTAACATTACTCCATCTTTTTTTGTTAAATAGTATCTCTATAATTCAAACTATTTTATCCATTTTTCAAACAAATTCTGGATATGGATTCTTTGCCCTTCCTAAGCCCCATGCCCACAGTCTGTGCTTTCCCAGGGGGAAATTTTGTTAAACATTTTGTTAATGTTACTCATTTCAAACAGCAACATTTTAAAATAAGGCAAAAAACAATGCACTACGGACAGCATCAGCTGACAGAGAAGATGCAACATTTGCTAATAAACTCCTGCATGTATTGAAAGTCAGTCTTGGGATTACAGTAACTACAGAGCCACATTATCCAGCACGTGAAGTGCTTCTCAGGTGAGTCATTACAGCTTGGTGTCAGACCTGAAATGCCAACAGTGACCTGAACAAAGAGGCTCCTGTGCTACACTCTACATCCTACACGTGCACACACAGGTGCTTTACAGATATGCATACACCTGACTTTTTCCAAGCAAAACTTCCAGAGACTAAGATCTTAGAAGAAACTCAGTATGATGATGTTAATTAGCACACATCAACCCTTACACATTAAGTGATCAGCCCTCTTACAGCAGCCTCAGTTCACTTTAATCCACCTTTCAAGGTATGAGCACCCACTAAAGCTTTGCAGAACTCAGGCTTAAAAACAGCACAGGTTAAAGTTAACCACCTCTGTCCATCTCATAGAATTCTGCAATGATTTGGGCTGGAAGGGAACTTGAAGCTCCTTCCAACCCCCCTGCCATGGGCAGGGACACCTTCCACAAGACCAGGTTGCTCAAAGCCCCAACTAGCCTGGACTTCAACACTTCCAGGGATGGGACAGTCGCAATTTCTCTGGGCAGCCCATGCCAGTGACTCACCAACCTCGCAGGAAGAATTTTTTCCTAATATCTAACCTAACCCTGCCCTCTGTCAGCTTGAAGCCATTCCCCCTTGCCCTGTAATTCCATGCCCTTGTTCAATGTCCCTCTCCAGGTCTCTTAGAACCCCTTTAGGTACTGGAAAGGGCTCTCAAATCTCCCCAGAACCTTCCCTTCTCCAGGCTGAACAGCCACAACTCTCTCAGCCTGTCTCCATGGCAGAGGTGCTCCAGCCCTCTGAGAACCTTTATGGCCTCCTCTGCACTTGCTCCAGCAGGTGCACATCCTTCTTACACTGAGGATCCCAGAGCTGGAGGCAGCTCTGCAGGTGAATTCTCACCAGAGTAGAGGGGCAGAACCCCTTCCCTTGACCTGCTGCCCACATTGCTGGGGATGCACCCCTGGACAGAGCTGAGCTTTCTGGGCTGCAAACACACGTTACTGGGTCATGTCAAGCTTCTCATCCACGAGCACACCCAAGTCTTTCTTCTAAAGGCTGCTCCCAATCTCCAAACATGTATTTGCAGTTCAACAATATAATTATATACACCTCTTACATCAACATGCTTTACACACTACCTTCCTGAACAACCATCCTGAACAACATAAGCTACTCACCGTAAAATCACATGAGCAGTTCTGACAGTCACAAGCAGAGACTGCAAAAGAGGAAATAAAAAAAAACATATATATTGACAACATTCTGGCAGAGACAGTGGTTCAGATGCAGGAGCTCAAGGGCTAAAACATAAAATGCATTTATTGCAGCTTAACTAGTTCCTGTGAACCAATGGTCACTATGGGTAACTGTGTGCACAATACACTTATGACAAACATGAAGCTTGTAAATAAATATGGAAAAAATTGTTCCAAACACAGGATACCAGTTGTGTTACTTCTGTTAAGTGCCACTTTTCCCCCACTATATAGGACATACTATCTTTTTCAATTATTATCATACAGCAACTGTTGAGACCAAAATCCCACCAACTACCTCTCCTCATCCCACATGAAGAACTGAATAGTAGCAGAAATTTGAGGAAGACCATGGAAGAAGAACTCAGATAACTTCCTCCCTTTGCTGAGATGTAAACACTGCTAAAGTAACTTCTCTCTTTAATTATACTTACCTCTCTAAGCTAAGTACAGAGGAAAAAACCCTGAGTATATCAGAAAGTGCAAGATCAGAAGTGTAAAGACAAGTCACCAGAAAGAACTGATTCCAGAACACCTCACCACAACTCTATGGGCTCTTATCATCTAAGAAACATGGGTCCATCACCTCTTTCAACCCATTAAGCCCACAGGGCTCTGTCCCTTCATTCTATTCTCAAAGAAAAAAAATTGGACAGGATAAACCCCTCTCAGAGACTGACCACACTACCCTGTGGTTTGCAGGGGCCAACTGGCACTGAGATGCAGAGGATTTAAAATGAACAACTGAAACCACTTCTGCAAAACTGGTCTGATGGCATGCCTTCAGCATAAGTCCTACAAACAGTACAGAAGAACTACCAAACCATTACCTTCCCAATGTAGCAATAAACTGGTTGGTTTGAATAATTTTTTCCATCTGTACAAAGCATTCTTTCGATGCTTCTATGCATATGTAACCCTTTGTAATATCCAACACATCTGCCAACTGTTTACTAGCTGGCTTTAAAACAAATGTTCCTGTGACTACTTAAACATCAGTGCAATCTTTCATTCCAATAAAGGCTAAGATACACACATCATTCAAATAACACAAAATTTGTCACGAAGGTAACATCTTGTGCAAGTCACCCGGCACAGCGTGCTCTTCTCATCACAAGCACCTTTCATCACAAAGTTAAATTAGCACACTAGCTGCTCCTGCAAGGCATGTTATAAGATCCTCTTCTAAGTGTACAGCAGGCCATTTTCAGTTCCAACACCTCAAGAGCTCTCATTCTGGCCAAAATGAACAGCTTATCCTCAGGGGACTCTGCAACACTGGCAGATTTTAATCATGTACATCAGCACATGGCTGAAAGGCACTGAAACCCAAAGAGAATGGATGTGGAGTGAGAAGCTATCCAGGCAAAGGCACTCTTATCAATAAGGTACAACTCTTAAGACTTGTATATCACATCATTAACTGAGATGTACCAAACAGGAGCAGAGGATGGCTGCTATAGGAATTCAGTAATTCTTGCTTACAATAAATAAAATGCAAAGATAGACTGATGGGACATTGCTTGCTATACTGTGATTCTCAAACACTATATATTAAGGCAAAAAAGATAAATATTTACTCAAAAATACAAACAGTCCTTATTCAACTTTCTCTGGGCATTTGCCCATTTTGCATCTTCACAGTAAAGAAAATGTTCTCAAACAACAGAGAACATGGGTAACTCTACCTAAAACACAAGCAAAACATCTATATTGCTTTTTTGAGAACCCTGAGGCATCAAGCTAAATCGATGTTTGCAGAGTCACAAAAGAGATTAATAGCTTAATGTAACTTAATGTAACTCATTCACACTAATGGAATACACTTGGCAGGGTCCCTCTCAAACAAGCCATCACCAGGAAAACATCTCAGTCTGCAAGATTTAATGCTTTTTGCTCAGAGCTTGAGGGCTGCCATGAGGTGTCACTGCCAGTACCTGTACAGAAGGAAACCTAAAATGTTTTACTTCACTCACATGAGTGCTGGGTATTAAAATCAAGGAAACTACTCATGGTCACCATATAGGGAGTACTTAAAAAGTTCAAAAAAGGGCAAGAAATTAGATAATTTCTTATGAGGAAAAGTTAAACAGACCAGAATTGTTTCATTTAGAAAGTCAGGAGGGGAACAGAAAAAAGGACAATACAATCACAAGTAGTGTGAAAAGGAGTAAATAGGGAATGATTCCTTGCAGATTTTCACCATAAATGTATTAGATTATAGGTAGGGACATTATTCACTGCCTGTGGCAGGGGGTTTGTAACTAGATGATCTTTAAGGTCCCTTCCAACCCAAACCATTCTGTCATTATCAGACAGAAGATTCAGAACTAAAGGAGCTCTCTTGTGTACACAAAGCCAAGTAAGTGTGGAATTTGTTGCCTTTGGATATTACAGAGGGTGAAGTATGAATGAGTTCAAGAAATCTTCAGACAACCTTTCAGAGAACATCTGGGACTATCAAACCCAGCAGGCTTGTGTGGCCCTCAACTCAGGAATGCCCTCGAATGCCAGCGGCTGCAAACAAGGCTTTCCTCTGCATTTCTAACAGCCCACCAGCAGCACAGCAGGCTCTGGGTACCCATGGCTTGGCTGGGGACCCTGCACTGACACTGATTGAGCCACTCCTTCATTGGTCAGCAGAGAGAAGAGCTCCCACTGAAATGAACTCTTACATGGCACAGTGCTAAGGAGGCAGCACTCAGGCACCAGAACACCTCCTGATAAACCTACCCTGTGCTGGTACAAGGCTGATACATCCTTCTGCTAAGCCAAGATAAAAGACACAACACCAACAAGATCCCACCCATGACACACTGGCAAATCTTCAACACCCTTCCACTCTGTAGTTACAAATCTGGTCTTGCATATTCTCATACTCAGAGAAAAATAAAAAGACATATTACTGAACTGTGATGTGATCAGCATTATATTTTCCTACTATCAGCTGTTTTCTTTCCTCCTCCCTAACTCCAAGTGTGAATTCAAGACAGGAGAAGAAAAATAAATTGTACATGCTACTTGTTATCTGAACTAAGCATTTGCTAACACCACATACTTGTGATTATACTGGATTTGTCTCCTTTGTTTAAGATTATCACTTCCTCAACCAGGGTGCAACAACCCACCACAACATCAAAAACGTACTGATGTTCAATCCACAAACATATTGATGTTTACTCCACAGTGTAAGGGGTTCAGGAGTGCTCAAACATGCTTGTTCATCTCAGCTGAGACATAATTCGTTACACAAACATAAGCAAACCCCATGAGTATGCCTTAAGGATTCTTCTTCATTTTGAGGAGAAATGAAATAGAAAATACAGCCTCAAAGAAAGAGGCTGAAGTGCTATGTTACATTTTCATACACACTCTCTCCCTCACTCCAGTGCCATTTCAACAAACCCTTCTTGCAATGCTCACAAAGCACAACCATTACTTTTTCATAAGCTGTCATTTCATTTCAGCATCATTTTAGGGGTTTATCCTCTCGTTCTCTTTTTCAGGCTTAAAGGCTAAAGAGAGAAAGCACACTGATCTGGCAACTGCTGTAGAACAAAAGTTCAGAACAGCAGTTGAACAGGGGAAGGCTTTTTTGTGTCTTCAAAGTTTCTTCCTTGCAGGAACTAAAAGAAAATCGATTGTGTACCAGGATACCCTTGAGCAAAGCAGAAACCACAACATGTCTGAAGGAAGTCTCACCTCTGCTGCCATGAAAGCCAACGTGTGCATGCCATGGGTGTAGCCAACAACTCCACAGACAACTGCTAATCCACAGCAGGACAGGAGCATGGCTATGAGCAGGGCCAGGACTCTGATGTGGCTGCTCATGGGTGTGGTAGGTGAAAAGGAAAGCTGCAATACAAATAAATACACAAATACATGACAGGTTTAAAGGAGTACTTCATCCACCCAGCCTTCCACAGTCACCTCACCAAACAAGTCTTCATTCAGGAAAATCTTTTGCTTTCTAGAATAAAACTAATTTCACAACCTCAACCATGCAATTCAGTAATAAACAATGCAGAATAAAGCTAAACCCACACACCATCCCAAAGTCTCATTCATCTCACAGTCATTTACACTCACCAAGCTTTTAAACAATCATTTACAATTCTTTTATTTACAATTATTATGATCATTTGATCTAATGCTTAAATCACATGTGCAAGAAAAACACAGACAGTAGTTTCTGCATCAACTCCACAACATCTGCTTAGGATGAACATGAATTTTAGAAAGATAGAACCTAATATACACTCTGAGCAATGTTGTGCCAATTGTTCACCTAACAGCTGATCTGAGTTTGTCTAGCTTCATCTTCCACCCTCTAGTTCTCCCAATATCATTTTCTCCTGGAAGACACCTCCCCTCCAAAAAATTAAATTGCAGCTAGAAACTGCTGGGCAGACTCTTCTGAAAAACAGTTGTTTCATTCAATAGCGTGCAAAGTGTATTAAACCTCTCAACTATTCTAACAGTAGGCTACACCTAGGCTATTTCAACCAAAGGTGAGCCAAGGAGCCAAGTATTTAATTGATCCACTCTTTACTTGAGGGCAGGATAGTGAAGAACAGGACAAGGAAAGGAGGAGTTGCCCAAAGCTTCACTCTGGTCTGATCTACAAAGTTGACTCCCATCTTTTGTTTTTAAATAGGTTCTTTCTTACTTCTTTGTATCTGGTTCAGCTCCACATGCTCCTGTCTTTGCCAGGCAGACCACACAAGTATCATTTGTTCAAGCAAAAAATTATGATATATGCTTTGAATGCAGATGGAATATAAGAAGGGTTTCTTTCCATGTGACCTTTGGGTTTTTTTCAGCTTTCTGAACAACATTAAAAATAACAGATGACTGCCTTGTTCACTGCTGTCTCAATTTCTCTATTCCCAGCCAATCTAGTTTCAAGTTTAGCGCTATCTGTGAATTAACAGGCCTTAATGGACGTTAATTTAAAGACCTGCAAAGCAGAGTGCTACCAAAAAGAAATTCATGGATTCAGTTTAGGTCAGGCTTTTATTCCAAGAGAGAGCATGCCCATTATAGATGCTTAAAGGCCAAGATTTACTTTTCAAATGCCAGTTCCTTCTTCCTTGCCTAGCCTTCAATATCTGCATCTCCACTAAATTTATTCTCTGTATTAAGAGAAAGTAGAATGTATCTTAAAGACAAAGTTACACTGACAGTGGCAGCCAAAACTCAGTAGGTCTAAGTGAGTGTGAAACCTGAGCACAGAATCTGCAGAAACAGGGTCCACAGACCAACCCTAAAAGGCACCACTGTTGTCAAGATGTTTCTGCCTAGGGGAGCTGTATCACACCGTTATGTAACAGTAGTTACACAGCAGATATATGGAGCAATTTACCAAGGAAGATAAGTACCTTCAGCTCCACTTGTCTCCTGGGAAAACTGAAGGAGTAAGACTGACGTGGCACTTTAAAGCAAGTATTTGAAGCTACTGGGAGGTGCACTGCAGGGTGGGGAAAACGTCTAAATGATCTGTTTGTAACCCATC
This sequence comes from Neodrepanis coruscans, assembly GCA_013400695.1. NCBI lineage: Eukaryota > Metazoa > Chordata > Aves > Passeriformes > Philepittidae > Neodrepanis > Neodrepanis coruscans. Next base: position 11,690 of record VYZS01066454.1, on the reverse strand, counting down.
ATGAGCCAGTGCCCAAACCAGAGACAGAATTTGCATGTCCCAAAAGACAGTCCTTAATCAAAACTTACATATTCAAAGCGATCCTTGCAGAGCTGAACCATCAGATGGAGAAACACAAGCCCAGAGAACCAGAGGCACCACATCACCACTTCTTCCACTGTTTGAACATTCAGCACGCCAAAAATGAAGATGAACTTGTAGAAAATGAAATTCCAGAATTTATCCTTGAGATGCTGTAAAGGAAGACCATTAGTTACTTTAGCGAAAGCACTGACAATCCACACACAGTGGGGAAAAACAGGGGAAAAGAAAAAGGGAAAGAAAACAACGATGAAAGTAGAAATTCATCAGTACATTAGCTAAAGCCTAAGGTATACAAATCTTGAATAGTATTTGATACCTTTACTGAATTAAAAAAATATTAAAATACAAGCAGTCCTTAGTATTTATTTAGTCTTTCATACCATGGCACCATAACTGTGCTACACAGCACAGTTCCCTGCCATACTTTAAAACTCAGCAAAAGTGCTCAGCAAAAAGCAAGTCTGATCTCAGTTTGATTCTCCACACCCAAGCAACACACACACCAGGCTGCAAACAAAAAGTCCTCTTTAACAGTGAGCTATTCAAGATGCCCACATCACCGAGCACCTTGCTTCCAAAAACCTGTCCAAAAGTACAGATCATTAAGAAAAGATGATGAAGTCTGTTCTTAAGAAACACAATGCCTACACTGGAGAATGAGATGGATGAGCAATGAAAAAAAAATGATTCCCACGCACACACAGTATGAAAGGAAGAATATGATGCTCTCAAGCAGCAGACAGCAAGCTTGGTAGGGATAAAAAAGTTTACGAAACAAAATGTTTTGTTAAAGAACACAATGAAATCATCAGGAGTTTAGTTAAGACAGGCCCAGAATTCCTTCATGATGCTGCTGCTGTTTTGGGCTTGCCAATATTAATAACTATCTTTCCTTTACATAAAAACTGAATGATACTCCCACTGTCCAAACACAAATGGGTCCACACTGCTACTGCTTTTCAGTTCAGTTTTCAGTAGGGTAGAGAACATCCTGGAAACTGTGGCTGGTTAAAATTCCACATCCTTACAGTTAACATGGGCTAGAAAGAAAATCTGAGTGCAGTTTGATAGGGCCTTGGTTTTAACACACCGCTCAGAGACTCTACGGGGTGGGAATTACAAATACAATAGGCTTTGAGAGATCCAGAGTTATTAATGAGGCTTGATGTGACTCAGTTCTGCATGTCAAAAATCATCATGCTCTGATTCCTCCTAAAGAACTGCATTTACAGACTTCTTTTTGCAATGTGACCACACTTCAAAACACTCCTGCTGCATTTACAAAGAGCAACTTATGCATTTACCTTTCTTTCTAAAAAAATATACAGATACTATTCAAACTCCTGCTGCTACTTTTAGCTCCTGAAGGATCCTGTCTTTAAAACCCCTGGGCTTTCATGGTTCCCTTGCTGAATTTTTAAAAACATTCTCACTTAACCCAAGAGCAGGACTAAACAGCCTCAGTTTTCAGCCCTGTTCACGTTCCTTCTCTGGAAAGTTTCACTTCAGTTTTCTCCCTACTCCCTCCTAAACCTGAGGGCTGATAAACCATCCACTCAGCCTATGAGGATGGACAGCACTTCTCCAGCAGTCAAGGCACAAAGAAGAGGGAACTCACATTGCCAGTGCTGACAACTACAAAATGCAATGGAGAAATGCTGCCAGGTGCAGACTGGACAGAGAAGAACATATTACAAGTATTTAGAAGTGAGATTAAAAAGTTCATTAAGACACCAGGATTTTCAAGCTGACCATGGGCTTATAAAATACAATAGGAAAGGTTCCCTTAGAAATAAACTGGAAGCTTGTGGCTGTGGATGTATTATCTAAATAAATGGTAAGCTTTACATTGTTTTAAAATCTACTTTTCTTGTGCAGTTTCAGCAATTCCATATAGAAAACCACCCCAGTTGCCACATTTCACAATTCCTTGGTGTACAATATCCAAGGTACTGACTGTGTTGCTGTCTCACCTGCCTCTCGCTGACACGCAGAGGACCAAACACCATGCACTGGATTACCTTAGCAACCAGCATCAGAAAACAGCAGGCAGTGTTCACCAGCACCTGGGAAGAAATAAAGCAGTCAGTGACAAATACTTCTGCCCTATTTAAAAGGAGGGAGAGAGAGAGAGAGAGAAGGAGAATAAATGAGTCCAACAAAGCCTGTCATTGTTGTACAGAAGGTATTAGTTGCCAGGGGGTTTTTTAAGTGAAATTTAAGCCTGGTCTCTTCCAAGACACATAGTAACTGATAAATCACTTAACTTTTTTTTTTCTAGAAATACGAACACAGACAGTTTGATCCAGCAGTACAGCCAACAAACTGACCTACATCTTCACAAAAAAATAGTTTATACATATGAGCAACTTTCAGCACAAGAAACATGGAGACAAAACGTAAGAGCACCGGGATGCTCATTTTACTTAACATATGGCAGATGAGGAAACTCAACTTTGAATCTGTTGTTACAGTAGCAAGACTTGAAGGTTGCCTCAAAACATGCTGAATAGCACACACCCCTTCAATAACACTGCTTAAAGCCTTCTTGGGAAACTGCTTTAAAGCAAAGGAGCAAGGAACAGAATGCATGGGCCTGGCAAAACTGCTTCTCACATTTGACAAAAACAACATGTAATTAACTTTTGACCTAAGCAGGGCTCTAAAAAGGTGAGAAGGGGATGATGAAGCAGCCTCAGTATGTAATTTCTAAAGGACATGCAATTAAACTTTTCCAGGACTCTTCATTTAAGATCCTGGGACCGGTTTTCAGCAAAGATGAATGTGTTTATTAAAAAATCAGCACCTCAGTCAAGCAAGCATGTTGTGAAGCAGACGTCCAACAACTGCCACCTTCGACTGACAGGCACATGAAAAGTTCAACAGCAACAGCTCGGCAAGGTTCCTGCTCTCTTACTGAGTCTTTATTTCAACTACAAACCAGTGAGCCAAGATTCATATACCATTGCCAGCTTTGCGTTTAAAGAGATACAGATTTATTTCTTTTTTCTTAAAAGATGAGAATGTTTCCTCTTACCTACATGACTTTAAGTGTTATTTAAAAAAAAAAAAAGGCAAAAAAAAGGAAAAAGGCAGGTAAGGCTTGGGCTCGAATACCTGTCGGTCCCTTACTCAGATTTCTGGCAGAGCAGGTCGGGCGGTGCTTGGCGAAGCCCCAGCGCAGCACCCGCCTGGGAGCAAAGCAAACGCCCCCAAAGCTTCGCCCGAATCCCCCCGGCCAGGGACAAGCACCAGCCGCGGGCTGAACTCCCGGGGCGCTCGGCTCTAACGCTGCCCCACCGCCAGCGCAGGACGGGCAGCGCAGACCCCGCCGAGCCTCCTCTTTATTCCGCGAGCAGTTTCCGAACAATAACAAGACCCCCCCCGAGCCCGCCCGCCGCCCCCTCTCGCCGCGGGGAGGTGCCGGCAGAGGCCGATCCCGCTGCNTCCGCCCGTCACCCCGCGCGCTGAGTCACGGGCGGGGCGGTGCCTGCAGCGCCCGGCCCGGCCCCGCTCCGGGACAGCCCCGCACGGGCGGAGCGGGGCGGGGGCGGCCACAGCGGGGCTCCTTCGGGAGCCCCCGGACCTGCGGGCACGGAGCTAGAGGCTCCTGCAGCGCCCGCCCCTCCACGGGCAGCCCGGAGCAAGAATTAGTCTCTCAAAGTAACGCGTAGCAACGGAAGATGGGGGGGTGCTGTTAAATGCCAGGGTTAAAAAGCTGCACTCTGATCCTTCTTCTTGTAGGCGCTGACTTCCAATCCTCCACCTGCCCTTCCTCACTTTCAAGGGTAAAAATGGTTCTGTTCTACACTCTTGCTAGCTTTATTTCCACCCCCCTCAGCAGCTAAGAAACCATACGTTCTGCTCACTATGTCTCAGCCTTCCATCCACAGGACCAAAGAGAACAGCCCTACAACTACCTCTCCCAGCATTTCCCAGTACGTTTCCCATGCTGCACAGCTTCAGTTTGACCAAAGCACCACGCTGTCAGGATTGCTCTGTACATTGCTCACCGGTGCAGAGCCAAGCACTTGGGCAAGGTTCAATTCTCTTGGCAGCAAGCACTCTCCAACCCTGCCTTCATAAAAGAGGACAGTGCACAAGCAACAGTGCATCTTCTGTTTCCAAGTTCTGCCTCTGATCAGATCTTTTAAAGACTCATTAAGCAAAATTATGGAAGGCTAAAGGCACTGGGATGTGTCACATTCAACTGGGATTTATGTTTAGCCAAGCATGTAAAAAACCCAGTTAGTAAGTCTGATTTTTACTACCTGCAAGAGACTAAAATATTGAGGAGAAAAAGCAGAGCATGGACATCCCTGGCAGGACGACACAGCACAGCCTGGCATAGCATGGAACTACTTGTGCATGACACTGGCAAAGCATTTCAACATGACCCTAATTCTGTCCTGTAGCTAAGGAAAAATACACAAAATTAACTTCACTTTCCCTATTTTAACTGTATCCCAGGCCAGTCCAACCAATTTTTGGGGGGTTGTTACTGTCTTAAGGGGTCACAGAAGGAGCATGTTGTATCTCCTCCAAACCCTGTACAAATAGATCAGTTGTGGTAGAAGATAAAGGCTGCACTTGCCTTTAGGTTCTCATACTTCCTCAAAACAGCTGTTCTGTTCTCCAAGTTAACACTCAAAATTATATTGCACCTACTTATACTGTTTAAAATTTCTCCCTGATCCTAATTCCCTCCTCAGGGATGCAGATTGGAGCATCTGAGTGGGCCCTGAATGGCTTAGCTCCTCCTCTGGTTTCAAAGATCTTCTGTATTCCTGAAGAAAAGTAATAAAAGTTTAAAATATGTCCCTAAAATTAGAAGGCAAATAAAGAAAAATAAAACAACAACCAAGAAACACCCAGCCAATCAAACAAAAAAAGACCAACTCGAAAAGCAAACCCATCCCAAGACACAAGAAAAACAGAATCTTAACCATTTTTTTAATGTTGTACAAAACAAAAAAAAAGATGAGTATTACAATGAAAAGGGATTAAAACACTGGTATCACATTGCCATCTCTCTAGCTAAACAGTTGAGATTCATTTCATAGAAAATCTAGTGGCCTCCAGGAACAGGACAACTTAAAAAAAATCCTTGTGTCACACGTACTCTTTACTCTACATTTTAAAGCTGTGCTCACAGAGACGGCTTCTTCTATTGGAGTCTTCAGGCAAACAGGAATTCAATTGTAGATAAAGTTGAACCTAAAATTAAAAGGATTATACCAAGTGAGGAATTGTCACTCTTTCTATTTAAGAGCATTTTTGAATTATTATGCAAATGTTTTGTTTCTGCTCTGGATAAGATTCCACCTGACAGGACACAAAATAAGACAGCTTTACAGTACAGCAGGAAGCATCATTTTAACAGCCAGTCCCACATTAACATTGCACAGCTGCCTCTTAAGGTTACAGAAGAGCTCACTATTAACATTTCATTTCTTAAAACAGCTTCATAGATATGAAAATCCCAGTGAGGGTTACATTCCTCCACCAGCAACTCCTTTGCACCGTTTCTGCTGTCAGGCCAACCTTACACATTCCAGAGGTAACATATAGACATACTCAACAGAAGAGAGGATTCTTCTCAACTAAGTTTCACAAATAACAGCTTTGGATGCCTCTGTTGCACCACTACCCAACTGGCACCTTCTGCGTAACATCCAGTGTTTTTGCTGGTACTCAGGAGGAAGTACCTGCTGTCTTTAGAGTGGGGGGAAGTCAAAACTAGGGCCAGATAAAGAAAAAAGCCAGCAGGAAACACCAGTAGTGACATTCTCCTAGCAGATTTTTTTCATCAAAGAAGGTGGATGACAGAACTATTTCCCTGAGGAACAGCTGGCAGGCTGTGGGATGCTTGGCATGCCTGAACATTCACTGAAATAAGAAACCAGTGAGCTCTGGAGACCTGAGCCACACGCCATTTCCAGATAAGAAAGACAAGGAGCATGTACATTGGGAAGAAGAAAAACATACAGCTGTCCCTACAGATACCTGTGTCATACAAATCCTACATAAAGTCTAGTAGAAAGTCTAAAAAACCCACATTTGATCAGCACAAAGCTGTGATAATGTCATACTTGCTCTTTCATGGCACTAACCCTAACTCAGTGCTTCAAACTCACATCTTGGCTTTTATTCTCATGCTGTCCCCAGTATCTACAGGAAGCTGTTCCTCAGTCCATGCACAGCTTCATCCTCACTATCTTTCACATTGTCCTTGGCTACGAGTGCTGTGTAGGACTTTGGTGACAGCCAGTTGTGATCAGTGCCTCTAAACCATCCATCACACCTTGTCTGAGGCAGATTCCTTGTGAGCTGTTTTCCATAGTGCCTTGCCTTGCTCTGGTGTCTCATAGCAAAAGTATTCCCAAAAACTCTTATACAAACACAATATACCTGCTCAGAAGTTGGGGAAGGCTGGAAATAATAGGTCCATATCCTGGTGCATTGTCATAAAGCTCAAACAAGGGTGCAGCGACCAGCTTGTAATTTTTGGGGACTGCAAACAAAGCTAAAAACAAATACAAGTTGATTAATAAGAAAAAACAGCACATATTCAGCCAAGGTATTTTTGTCCCACACAGCCTCAAAACAAGATCACTACACAGAGCACTTGGGCAGGTTTATTCCCTTTGTAGTTAAATGTGGGGTTCACATGCCAAACAGATGTAGAAGCAGGAATGAGAATTTACTAGGAACTCACATTCAAAGAATCATCTACCTTCAAATCCAATACCAGCATTTAACTTTGTTAGTGATCAGCTACAAACAACTGCAAGTATATGAATACAAACTTGCTGCTACATTTCCTTGTCTGAAATGCAAGCATTTAGACATTGTTATAAATACAATCCTTTGCTGCAAACAAACACTTACCCTTTTCTTGAAGCTGGACCAAAAATAGCTTTTTGTGCTCCTTTGGCTTTGTAATATGAGCTGGGATATAGGGATACTAGAAGAAAAACAGTAAAAATTGGTTGTACAGAGCTTTGAAAATAATGTGCAATTTTAAAGGTTACTTTATAAATTATCAAGCACTGTGCAAGCTTTCAATGTGTCATACTTTGCTCTTTCATGGCACCAAATAAAGAAAAACATTTTTATAAAAAAGTACTCAAGAAAGCAAATCTGTTGCTGTCACAACTATTGACAGGATCTAAAGAGGCACCAATACTCATGAGCAGTTAAAACAACCCAGTAAGACAGAAATGCATAACAGCAACTGAGCATGAATTTTCAGTATCAAAAGCCTTTAGAAACAGAGTAGTGAGACTAATTTATTTAGAGGGAATTTGTTCCATAAGCAGCAGTGCAAGAATTTCTGCTGTGGCTACAAAAGGAATTTAAATGGTGTGTCTGTCTCAGCACAGAACTGGAACCTATTACCTCCAGTGCTTTCTCAACCACCAGGACAGGTATGAGACAGGAGTTTCCAGGAAAGAAGACTGTAGTTTATCCCCAGGCACAGAAAAGAGAGGAAATAGGTAAAAACCAGAAAAACTAATTGCCTATTACTGTTCAAAAAGCCCAGCTAGTGGGTTGAAGGTTTTGGAAGGACAATCAGTACCTGACTGAAGAAGGTGGAAGCCCATGGGAGTACTCACCTGCGGAGGTTCAAAGTTTGGTCTCCACCAGTTGCCAATGCAGTCATCAATCACCCAGTCTTGCTGAACACCATCCTGACGACCCAGTATCTGCCAAAACCCCAGTAACAATCAAAACTCAGACTACCCCAACTGCATTTTTTTATAGACAGCAAACACTGTAAGAACAAAGATTTTTCTGGAGTCTGATGAAGTTCAGAACTGCTCTGAGACAGCTTTCAATGGAATTGTAGAGTATTTTCACAGAAAGTGGATTTTTTTTAAAAAGCCTCCCCTGGCAAGATAAGGCCCCTTTAAAGAGCATTTCAAATGCTATGTTGTATTCATTTGGACTGAGTCCTATCAGACCAATGGGAAGAATGAAACACATTGTTACTCTACCTAGCAGGATTAATTTAGGCTAATTGCAGGGCATGGAAGGTTACTGGTGCATTGGGAGGACTATCTCAAAGGCAAGTCCTCATCTGCAGTGCTCCACAACATATTTCATTGCTCATCTGAACACTCACTCCCCGAAGCCAGTCAGAAAACAAAGCTGTAAATGAACACAGGACTTGAGCAGGAGTCAGTCACACTCATGTTAGAGATAAATCAACACTCCTGAGAACATCACAAAAGCAACTAAGTAACAACAGCAGTAAGAAGACCACGCTAATGCTTTGGCTTAGTAATTTCTGCAATGGCAACATAAGGAAAGAAAACAGACCTCTGTCATCAGGCGTTTGAGCCCTTCCACCTCGTCTTCTCCCGGATTGAGCTCACCACCAGGTCTGTTAAAATAATGATGAAAGCTCAAGTCACATTTTATTGCATTACCAACTTTCACAGGTGAGTTCAGATGTGCTTCCACGCACGGAGTTACAAATTCTTTCATGGTCTTTAAGGCGGAAATTCCAAATCTAACTTTCACATTGAAGACAGCAGGATAGATTTCCCCAAAACCATGACTAAAACAGCCACTTATATCCTTATAAAAACTATTATATAAAATACTTTCAGTTCAGCAGACAAAGCATGATAATGCCTAGGACATTTAAAATGTAAAGTTTCAATAATAACAACCAGCAGTTGAAGAAAGGATTGTAAATACTGTCCAAATGTGTTCCCATCTCAAAACCAGCACACACTGAAGGAAGCAGAAAATAAAACTGGTGTGAGGAACTATCCTGCATTTGATGCAGGATTAGTGAAAAATCCAAAACCACTCTTTCATCAATACAGCATTTCACAAGCCTGTTTCAAAGTCCAGCCTAGTTTGTCCACAAACACCCTTCAAATCAAGATGTGAAAAACTAATCTAGATATAAAATTAGATTTGACACACACACAAAATTGAGAACAAACAATATAAATGCTAAAAACAAGAGCAAACCCACAAACAGGGTAACAAGACAAGTCAAGGCCATCTAGTTTAAAAAGAAAACAAGCACCACCATAACCACAACCATATCCAAACACTGACATTTCACTCTGGCAGTGGTAACTATGAGCTGAACTGAAGCCATTTCCTCAAATTTAGATGCCCTCCTTTCTTGCTATCCCAGCTCACCCAGTAGTTTGCAATCAGGAATCATTCTGCATTTACAGGGGGTTAGTTCTTGGACTCCACTTGCCCACTTTTGCAGGCACAGCACAAGCTACTGAAGCATAACAACTTTCACAGTGCAAGTACAACACACCACCTGCTGATAATGAGTTTTAAACGTGATTTTACCACAGTCATGCACTGCAAAGATTCCCATTCAGTTCCAAACCAAGTCACCTCCCTCATGAGCAGTCAGACAAACTTGACATGAAAAGCCCACCATTCAGAAAAGATTTTCCAGACTAAGATTTAGCAAGAAATTAATCCTATCCAAAACATCTTTCACTTGGCCTCAGTTTAACCTATACCCCACCTTCACTGGTCTGTGACAATAAACCAAAGTTACGTTTAAGAGACACTCACAGCTTGAAAAAAGTTGTCCCCAGCTGCAGGAGCAGCACGTGGGGCAGCCTGTGCTCGTGCACAATCAGAACCCCTTCCACCGTCCTCCTCATGCCAATCTTGTCAAACTCCTCCCTCATGCGCTGGAACCGAGCTGCCACCGAGCTGTCCTTCTCATACAGGGGCTCCTTGGTGCCAAACGTGTAATTTGTCAGAGGATACCTGCCAGGGAGAGAAAAAACGTTACTGCACAGCAAGAAATCTCACTTTAAACCCCTCTGCCACAGCATCCAGCCCGAGGCAGACCCTTCTGTGCTTGGTGGGTAACTCAGCGCAGGGCTAAAATCCTTGGGGGTGGCTCAGGGGGAATGTTGTCCCAGGACTGGCACTGCTGAGCCACACGGTGGCCTGGTGCTGGCTCAGAAGAAGGAAAGAAGCCCAGAAGCACCAACTGTTGTTCAAGAGCCCCCCCATCTCTGATCCCCACACCAGAGAGAAAAGGCAGCTGGAGCTCTGAGAGGAGCTGGAAAAGAGACAGGAGAGAAAAGCTGTGCTGTGAAGGAAAGAAGCTGCCCAGGATTGCAGTTTCTTTCTGCAGATGTAAAGAAGAGCCTGAGAAATAAAGTGTTAGAAAACGTTTTGTTTTGAAGTGGGAATTCAGGCATCTGGATGACAGAAGAGGAGAAATGCTGAGTGTCTGAGTGCAGGGTGGGGAGCCTGGGGTGAGACCCGGGTGTGAGCAGGTCCTTCTGCTGGGCTGGCATTGGGACAGGGACTGAGGATAGTCAGAAAAGAAAGGTTTGGGAAGAAATGGGTCAGTCCCAGAGAATACAGAGGGCAACAGGGGAATAACATGGTACAATTAAATTCATTTAACACAGAGGTGTAAGTAAAAATGGAGAGGAAAACAGCTCTGGGGAGAGCAGAGATAAGTTATCACCAAGGTTTTACTGAGTTCTGGAGCACAGCAACTGGATTAACAAAATAAATGACTGGTTCAATGGGGAATGTTTTCCTTGAGATGCATTTTGTCATGGATTCTTTCCCAATATTCAGTCGTGTCAAACGTAAGTAGTACAGACTTCTTCCCTCTCAAATTGCAGCCCTCCCAATTTTGCTTATGTTTTACAGTAGTGAAATCACAAGCCAGCTGCTGTTAGAGCCTTTTCTCAGGTAGACAAGTGAGACAAAACACTTCCCAAACCACAGATTCATTTACAAAGAGGCTCCCTCACTTTCTCTGGTAAATGATAAGCCTGTTTCTCTCTCTATCACCTTCCCTGATGCCTCTAAGAGCGGGGACAGGAAAAGAAACATCTGCGATCCTCAACATGCCTAAACCCATCCTGTGCTATGTGGGGCCCGCACCCCCGGGCCAGGCGCTGTTTCAGCACCAAAGCGCCCACACCGAGAGCCCCGCGCTCCCCGCAGCTCGCCCAGCCCTCGGTACCCCCACCCAGCGGGCCCGGGACCTGAGGGGAAACCCCCCCCCGCCCCGGGGCTGCTGAGGGAGGGGGGCCGGTCCCGCCAGCGGGAAGGGCCGGGGCGGGGCGGGCAGGGCAGGCCCGAGGCGGCGCTCACAGGTTGATGGTTCTCTCCAGCGTGAGCGGCTTCGTCTGCTGGATGTACTTGTTCCCGAACTGGTTCACCCCGCGGGGCCAGCCGGTCTGCGAGCGGTTGGGCGGCACCACGGACATGGCGGCCGATAGGAGCGGGATCGGGATCGGGATCAGGAGCGGGATCGGGCGGTCAGCGCCGGGCGGCGAGAGCGGCCTCCGCCATCAACGCGCCGCCTGACGGGGACTGCCGCGCCCCGCCCCCTTCCACCGCGCTCATTGGCCAGCACCGCCCCCGCTCCGCGGCACCAGCTCCCCGCTCATTGGTCAGCACCGTCTCATCCCGCCCCCCGCACCATCCGATTGGCCATCAGGAGGCGTCGCGGGGGCCGCCGGGAGTTGCAGTCCGCCCGGGCGGAGCCATGGCCGCCAAGCGTCGCGGAGCGGCGGCGCCGCCGGGGGCGAAGCGCGGGAAGCGGGAGGCGCGCGCCGAGCTCTGCGCGG
>VYZS01066381.1:2744-24125 GCA_013400695.1 Neodrepanis coruscans | reverse complement strand
CATCTTTCCATCAGCAGTGGTATACTTCCCACAGAAAAGGAGGGTGGGCGGTCACGTTTTTTTTTAATTGTCCCGGTGCCTTTTCAGGAGCCCCCGGCAAAGACCTAGTGCTATCCTAACGTTTTCCTGTATCAGCTGCTGGACCCGGGAGAGCTTAATTTGTCTGTCTTTGAGCTTTATTGTCGGTTTTCTGTGCGTGTAAAATAAACCTTGTTATTTGTTTTCTTTTTTTGGGGTGTGTGTTGCTTCTATTGGATCTCTCTTGTCAGTACCACGCCTCCTAGTGGTAAAACCATGACAATCTTCCATTCTTCAATGACTGTGATGATGCTGATCTGATAACAGTGAAGCTCCCTAGATTCCCCGTATCTTTCTTTCACTTTGTGAAGACAGACATGACATTCACCTTTTATCCAGTCTTCTGGAAAACTCCATCTGATTGCCATGAGTGTTCAACAACAACAGAGTGGTGTAGCACTGGTATTACACAGCTTCTTCAGTTCCCTTGGGCACACTTTATCTGGTACTGTAGAGTGTTTCCTTAAATGAACCATAATTTACTTTTTCTTACACCTTTGGTAGTATTTCTTTTCTCCAAACTCTGCCACTAGGCACAGAGGCCTTCATGGTTTGAAGGCAGACCTTGCCACTAAACACTGACAAAAGGAAGTACTGAGCACCTCAGCTCCTTCCATACCCTTTGTTACAGGGTTGCAGGTCTGCTCCATTTGCTCCCAATATGGCCATTAAAGCCTTCTTCCTCCCCTTCAATGCTTTACTATTTCCCCACAAAAGTTACCATGCTAAAGTATCAGAAAATTAAGAAAATTAAGTGTCATACCAGACCAATATTTTTTAAATTAATTTAAACTATTTTCTTCACATTTGTGTTAGATTAATAAATATTTTTTGTAAAGAACTGTGTTCAGTTTGAAAATCAAAATAAGGAATCCACAAATTCTACTGGTAGCTCATGTTAGTGGATTGTTACCCTCAGTCTCTGAAAACTGGTTTTATTATAAATATCAAAAAATGTTCGTTTATATTTGAATTTGAAAGTCAAGCTCTCAAATCACCTTAATTTGACTTTCATTGTACAACCACCTTTCCAAACCACATAATTGTGTGGTGCATTTTTCAAATAAAGGAAGAAGGATTTAGGAAGGAGGTCTGCCTGTAATCCTCTTCATTTGTTGCAAAAATGGAAAAGGTAGCAAAAACACACAAGCAGAGTGCAGAAAGAATGATTTTGTCACTAAAGCAACCATACCATTACTCTGCAATATTGGTTTTGGCAACTACTATTACCATATGATCTCTATGTGATGCTTATTAAACCAGATTCTAGAGCCACCTGCATTTAACAACAGGTTTTTTAGAGTCTGACTTTAAACCATAGTTCAAAATAAGCAAAGCTTTTAATGCAGCAATAAAATTCAACATACACCTTACCATCCTTGTGCAAGTAACTCTGAATAATCTTATCTTAAATAGTTCCCACGGTATATTCCAAATTATTAGTATTTTTGCTATTTTACATTAATGTCTTAGTGGCTCTCAAATAAAAAATGAAAATAATAGCCATTGTAATAAGTGTCGTGGTTAAGTTCATCAATCTTTGGAAAGCAGACAGATGCTATAGTGATAAGTACCAATAAAAGACAGGAATTATTCATTCCATTATTAGCAAATAATTTGAGTTACATGCAGTGAAGAAGGAACAGGGTTAGAGTCAAGAAGCAAAACTCAAGACACTGTATTAGCAGCTTCCAACCTGAACCTTTTCTGTGCAGAGGATGTGGCAGGAACCATAGTGAAAAAAGGTAGTATGTGATACTGTAATTAAGGACTAAATCATAATCTGTGCATAAAAGAAATAAATCAAAGCTCCACAGACAAATGTTCTTTTTATTTTGCAACACTGGATGACAAGACTGAAGATCTGACAACACTGCTTTACCGGCAATTTGTGACAGTGACAATTTAGGGTTGATTTTTAACCAAATTGGAAAAGTCCACACTCATCCTATTACCTACAAGAGAGGTGGAGAGGGGCATTTCACAAGGGCATGTGGTGGTTTGGGGGACTGAAGAGGAAGACAAAAAGAAAAAATAACTCCTTTCCTCTCTTCAGATTAGCGAGGGGTGGGGACAGCCCGGCAGAGTACCAGAGATACCTCTTTTCCTCAGTTTCCCATCAGTCTCCTGGGGGCTTGGGGCATACTTGGGAAGGAAAGTGGAGACTCCTGAGGCCACGCAGGGACCTCTGGGAGTGGACTGGGATTATAAGAGAACTGGGGAACCAGCCCTTGCTCTCTTTTGGCTCTGTGGCAGGGACAGAGCGTTCCCTCTCAGCACTGCTTGCCCAGAAAACCAGCACAGCTCCTGCTGCCGCCCCACCTCTCCCTATGGATTCCTGAGGTTGGCACTGTTTCCAGCTGAGAAAACCTCTTCACAGACGCTGCAGCCTCTGGAATGCTGCAGTTTCTCCACTGAAGCTCTGGTTTGTGTGCCCCCACCTCTAAGTCTCCTCTGTGCTCTTGAGGGGTCCCCTCGTCCTTCTCAGCCCCTGGACTGGGCATTGGTAGCCCATTCCCATTGCAGGGAGGGTGCTTCCCTTCCTGGGATCAGCATCCTCCATTTTCCCTTCCTGGCTTGCATGTGGCTTCTTCCCCTCCAGACCTGTCCCGGCTGACACACAGCGCCCCTGCTGGCACGAATCGGGTAAGTGCACCCCATGTGCTCCAAAGGGGCTCCGGAGGCGTGACTGCAGCTCCTGCACCACAGCACATTGCGACCGCTGGGGGCATAAGGGACAACTGGGTTTTCCAAGGACATTGGTTATTGTTGGTTTTCCTTTCCCTTTGGTTCACCTCCTCAGTAACAGATTCATATCAGTACATTCATATCTACATCCTTACACCCATCCACACTCACATTCCCCCATACGTTCAATAAATTGTTGCCTTTTCTATACATCTCTCGTCCGTTGATAACACCTAATATTGTCCTAAACCAGGACAGGGCATATAGTGACAGAACAAGGGGAGATGGCTTTAAATTGAAAGGTAGGTTTCCATTAGCTATCAGGAAGAAATTCTTCACTGTGAGAATGGCAAGGTACCAACAGGTTGCCCAGAGAAGTTGTGGATGCCTCCTCCCTGCAGGTGTTCCGAGGAACCTGTTCGAGTGGAAGGTGTCCCTACCCATGGCACAGGGGCTAGAATGAGATGATCTTTAGGGCTCCTTCCAACCCAAACCACCCTGTAAAATTTGGAACCTCTACACCCACAACACACTTTTTCACCAACTGAGGTATTGAGGGGAACATAATTTTGTGTTCCATGTACAAAGATGTAGGATTTAACTACCAAGTGCTCTTTAACACTGTTGAGAAGAAGGCAAAAGAAAAGAGAGGTGATGACTGTGAAATAAGCTTCTGTTCCAGATTCTGATATGAACCCTGTTCCACTGAGATAGTGAATTCCTTGTTTCCTTGTGCCCAACCCCCTGTATCTGTCTATATTCAGTTCTTTTGACTTATTCTACAGTACACCCTTTCAGAACCAGGAGATGCAGAACTGAACACAAGACATCATAAGGAAAATTTTAGATTTCATACAATAGGTTCTAGTAAGTCTCTACTGAATGTATACAAATTGATTTTTCCAACTTGGTTAAAATCATAACAAGCTCTAATGGTACCAATGACAACAGCCACATCTTTTAAATAAAAGTACACCTATAATCAATTTAACAAAGTCCTTAAACTCAAGGGTGAGTTTTTTTAAAACTGTTAAAAATGTACTTAAAATCTTTTTCGAACTGAGAAACCTGTAATTTCTGACTAAAGTCTAAGAAATTCACCTTAAACACATATGATATGAGACTGCTGAATCCAAAGGACTGAAAATCAGCAAACTGAACACAGAATTGCAAATGAGATTTCACAAGTACATGGGCAGAACAGCTCCTTGGCTGTTTCTGCTGGGTATCTGGTGAAGAGGCTATTCAAGAATAGCATGACACTGACAGAATAATTTCCAGACCATATTCCTGCCTGTTATATTTCCCATGGAAGAAGACACATGCAAGCCAGATTAACTGCTCTGAGCCTGGCTACCATCTTTTTCAAGGATGTAAGCACAACTTTAGTTGACCTTCTTGTGCATCAAGAACTTGTGCACAAGTCGATATTCTTGTGCATGGAGGAACCAAAGAACATAAATTCTTTGTAAATAAAAAGTGGGCTAACTTTTCCATTTTGTTTAGTTACAAAGTCACGACATAATAATGGTTAAGATGGATTAGTAACAATTTTATGAAAATGCTTTTCAGTGGACAATCTTCTTTATTTACAGATGAAACTTATGCAATGCACAAGGCAAGAGGTTAAAGAGCAATCACTGAATACTTATTTAAATCCCTGAGATGAAAGCTGGTCAACTGGTTGGATATTAAATGGAATCAACAGGAGGTAATGTTCAGTTTCTTGATATGCTTGAGACTTTCTGAATGTTCTTAGTGAAGTTTCTTACGGAACAATACCCAACAAACAAATCTTCCATGTAACAGTGGTATTTTTACTCAGCTGTTACAAGGAGAGATTAATGTTAAGATAAGCCATAATCTAAAAATGCAATCTTCTGTAATGCTTTTTTTTCAGATTTCTCCCTCAAAAAGAGGAATCTCCAATGCAGTAAACTTAAACTCACCTTTCCATGATCCACTCTGGCCGAACTACTTTTTCTCCTTTCAATTCTTTTATTTTGGCATTTGGAAGATTGGTGGCAATGATGTGAGTTGTTTTTGATCTGGAATAGTACACATGGTATTGGCCTCCATGTAACATCATTAACCGTCTTAATTCATCAGCTGAGGGATCTATAAAATTAAAACCAGAAATATTCCTGTTTTGTGTCAGCAAATACAGTAAGAAAACCAACTTTAATTGATAATATGATGCCATGGTCAGAAAGAGGGAAAACCATTGGTTTTTTTCTGAAAAATCTTTTAAGTTCTTCAAAGAACAAATCAAAAAAGCATTTTTTTAAGAAATGTAGAAAACCATGTTTTCAAAAAGACTGATTCAAAATGCAAACATTTTACTTGCTATAGAGGATCGTCCTGGATCTTCCCACAATATGTATGGCAGAAGGCAGGAAAAAATACTCAAGCAGATTTAATGCTAAATTACATAAAAAATCATTTTACATCAACGTAACACAAAATTAGATTAACTCACATATCTTTTCACCAGAGTATGGGAAACCAGTTTATAACCAGAAGCAATAGAAAATAATTACTATCAAAAGGGTTTAGCAACAGCACAGAACTCCTGCTATAAAATTTCTGCTTTACTGAAGCAGTAAATTCACTCTTTCCTTACCAGGTTACTCATGAATTGCTTCTGGGAACAGTGAATATCTTAAAAACTCTAACAACTCTTCTTATTTCCTGAATCATGTTAAAAAGGGCACTTACTTGTAAGCAGAGGTTGGGGGGGAAGGGGGAGCAAAAATATGGTGTCACATGAGCACCAAATGATTTGGGTCAGCACAAACACAATGTTTGAATAGTGAATGTAGCATAAGACACTAAAACAAAAGCTGATCAATTACAGGAAGGAAGAAAAATTTTTAAAAGTTACAGTTACAATTCCCTTGTCTAACACTTCACTACACCTCTAAATTTAACTAAAAATGGCACCCATTTTCTCCAAGGATTATCTCTTCTACTCCAGCCTTTTGGACAAACATCTTGTAGAGCCCTATTTAGGGACTAGTACCTTGAAGAATATGTAAATGCCAGATTTTCACTGAAGAAACTGCATGTACTAAATAACTGCTTCAAATGTGTTAATAGTTTAACATATCCACCTTCACCTTTTTCAGTCCATTTGAGCCCTGTGCTTAAACCAGCATTAATCCGTATCACGGAAGCTGTACTCATCAGTCACATAATAGTCACAACATTCCTGGCATAGATCCTTGAAAAAGGCTTCTGAGGAGTTTCAAAAAGGTTATTAAGCTGCTTTACAAAATCCAGGAGAAGCATGAACATAAGCATGGTAGATTAAAAACCTCACTCCAGCTAATATGCACTGTCAGTCCACCACAGACAACGCATGTATTGTATGTCTTACTCTTCTCCTTTCCTTCTTGCACTGTTAGTGGGCTCTCTACCTCAAACATTATGCCACTGAGAAAGAAAACATCAACATACCTACCCAAACATAAATTTAAGGCATGCAATCCAATTACCAATAGTTTGGAAAATTAAAAATTTAATGTAGGCGTATGGAGGAAGTTAGAAGATTTCATTTCAAATTAGATCACGGAAACACAGAAAAATCTACTCCTATTTCTATCTCTCACGTAAATGATTTAGTAAAGTAATATTTCTATTTAGAATGTAAATCTGATTTAATATTGAAAACCTTAATCATGACAAACAAAGGAATATACAAAGCATATACAGTAATTGTCATGTATATCCTTAGGTGGAAACATGTTTTACAATTCTTTATTCCCATTAGGATGGTAAATATTAGAACAACACAAAACAGATCCTTAAAAAAATAGACGTTCACCTGTCAGGCCGTTGACGTAGATGGCGACTCCACTGAAAATACTTGATGAATTTCCATCCCTCTGTTGCTGGATGGCTGAATCTGACCGGAACTGATCCTCTAATTTCTTAACCTTTGCTGACATGTACCCGCCCTAGTTTTCAAGTTAAAACAAAACACAACCCATGAAGCTGCTCTTATTTCCTAATGTTTACATATAGAAACTGGTCAATTACAAGACTGGAAAGGTAAGCAGCACTCTTTCAAACTGAATTTGTTTGACACACAAGATGTTCATTTTCCAAATGAAAACTAGCAAATTGTCCACCATCAACTCTTATCTGCAAGATAATTGCATCTTGTTACCAACATGGCAGGATTTATTTCTTACTTCTTTCATCTTTTTCCCCACAGAAAAAGATTCTATCTATATAAAAATTCTTGTGGAATAAAAACAAAGAAGAAGGGGATGATGGAGGTTTGGATGCTGAATTTGGGCTCATTGCCTAAAGAAACAATGTAGTTCCATGTATTTTCAGTTCTTAAATATACATGAGACAGTAGCAATGTAAACATTCATGTAAATTAGATGCTTCAGTTATCGCTTGTCCAACTACAGAATGTGGTGGAGACAACTACAAATAGTTTTAAAATGACCTAGTTTATTTTTAAAATGCTGAGTTGCAGCTATTCAAGGGTCTGCACTTATTAAAAATGCAATTTAATGGACTATTATGAACAAAGACTTCAAAACCTGGTAATTTATAAACTTCTTTTGAACTTAATTATGTGTTTTCAAGAAAAGCAAGTGTCTAATTTATAGCATCCCCTTAGCACATATAACCAAACTGCAAACCCTTTTTAATCACAGTGCCACTGACCTCTTTAAAAAAACCCCACTTGGTTTTGAACATACCCATATTCCCCATCCATCGCCTTCGGCAGCCCGTTTCCGCCATCCACCCCGCCTCATACTGAAGCTTCTGCACGGGAAGAACAATCATTGATCAATTACATGTTTAGCACTCTCATCAGTGGCATTTCAGTGATGCACTATAGGCCATTTACAGAGTATCACAAATATTACATTTTTTCAACTGGCTTCACTGAAGTACATGAGTTTCACAACCAATCTGGAAATGCAAAATTGCATAAAACCCCAGCTCCTCAGTTTTGTAGTTCCTGCTATGTATCAAAAACACACATGCACATTTTATATTGCAGGCAAACACCTCCTGGTATTAAGAGACTAGATTAATTTCACCAACTGATTTACAGCTGATCCAAACACTTGTTGCTCCAATGCAATACAACACACAAAAGCAAAAAAACAAAAGGCCACCTGACAGTTGGTGAAAAGCCAGCTGTTTAAATGACCTAAGAAGATCCATGGTTAGCTTTGTGATTTGATTCTTTGGAGGGTTTTTGTTTGTATTGCTTAATAATAAATAAAACCAAGCAGCCAAATTGCCGTTTTCCTTTACGCAGGACACTTATCCCTGGACCATGAGCTGATCACAGCAGTGTCCCCAGATGAGCTATTAGCTGGCTAGAACAGAACTCTTTGATAGAAAAAGAAGTGTTTGGACTGTGGCCAACTGTTCACTGCACCCAAGTGATTCACATTTACTACAGCTGATGTAACACTGATTTTAAAATTTTGATTAATGATGTAGTAAGATTGTGAGGTCACTGCCTGATATTACATCTCTCACTTTCTAACCAAACTAGTTCCTAAATAAAAAGACTATTTTGTCTTTTAGGTCTATCAACTTTTATATAAGGACAGGACTCTGAAACTAAAAAAAGAAAGGCAACTGCTTTAAGTCTTCCATTTCATTAAATATTTAATTTACATCCCTTTAACCTCCATAAAAACACACAAAACTATAATAAATACACAGAAGGAAGTCAACTGTTTTTTTCCAACCTTCCCTGCTTTTGAGAAGGTACACATTCTGTGGACTATCCACAGCATAGTCCAGCAGGGCACAGAAGCTTTACTCAAAATTGTCCAGCTTCCCAGAAAGCACATCCAGCTGCAGATGGAGGCCACAGCACATTCTGGTCATTCTCCTATCCAGGCCTTCTACTGCACTGTTCTGGAGACTGCCTAATTCATTGTATTAAAATTCTCTTTCCTATGAACATGCCTGAAAATCCCTTTCGTCCTAGAGCTACCAAAGAGGCACACTCTGAAAACCAGTTAAACCACTCTGGACTGCAGACAGGTTTGCTTGCAAAACAAGACACAGCTGCAGCAAAAGTTTTTGTAAGTAAGATCGTTTCACGGACTACTACAAATATGCCAAATTAGGCAACCACAGAATTATAGTCAAAGCAGCTATAACTGCCTTGAAAAGACAAGCTTCTGTTTTATGTTTCAGGACCTCTGCAAACACAGGAAGATCACAATGCACCTGGTTCTGTTCTTACAGTTGCTGTAACTTGATACATAACCAATACACATGTATGTAATTATGAAGATCACATCAATGAGATGAGCTCTACACCAAGAACCACAACAAAGCAAGGCCTCCTCAGATTGCTGTGTTTTCTCTCTAGGTATCTGTATTTCTTATCCAGAGACCTATTTCCAAGACATTGGGCCTTCTGAAATTAATTCTTAGTGGTATGGATTATATCTAATAGATACCACATAACTCCTAAGTAGCACTGAGAAAAATGAGAGGAAGTGAGATAGATGACCACATAAAATACAAAATTGACTAATTTCCTGTAGAGGACAGTATATACTGGAAATGGCTTGATGATTTCTTTCATATGAAAAATCTGTATTTTTCATTCAGCCGAAGTCAACTGTAATTCACATTCTGGCTAAGTAATTCTTAAAGAAAATAGGAAAGTTTAAGTTCACAACAAAAGCCCCACTAATGAAAACTTCATCTAGTGTTTTTAGATACTACAGGTATCAGTGTATGAGCTCTTAAGAGACACCAGAATTTTAACTGCCGATTATTCTTTCTCCCTCTTAATAAAGGACGACAAAATCTTACAGGGTGGCTACAAAAAGCTAGAGGTTCTCTTCATAAGGAGTCACACAGAGAGGACCAGAGGCAATTGATACAAGCTGCACCAGGCAGTTTCATCTTGACCTAAGAAAAATATCTTTTAGAGTGAGAACAATTCATCACTGGAACACAGGGACATGGTAGAATCCTCATCACTGGATATTTTCAGGTTGCATTTGGACAGAATGCTGATAATCCCATCTAGGCTTCTCTACCCATGAAAGGCTGGACTAGGTAAGTCTTTTGAAGTCACTTCCAGTCTGCGTTGTTCTATGATTTTAAGTCTGTTAAAAAGATCTCATAAAGAAATAATCTCTTACTCTGAAAAAACCCAAAGACTGAATGAAATGGACACTCTACATCACCACAACTCCAATCACTGAGAAGACAGAACTTGATAGGTAGTTAACTCTGACCCTTATATAGGCAACCTCCTGCTTAAACTAAAACATCTAATGCCTGATAAACTGAAGAACTGCCTTCCTAAGAGTAAGCTTTTCTGAAATGTGTCCAGAGAAGGGCAACAAGGATGTTGAAGGGACTGGAACACAAGCCCCATGAAGAGCGGCTGAGGGAGCTGGGGTTGTTTAGCCTGGAGAAGAGGAGGCTCAGGGGAGACCTTACTGCTCTCTACAACTACCTGAAAGGAGGGTGTAGTCAGGCAGGGGTTGGTCTCTTCTCTCAGGCCCCCAGTAACAGAACGAGAGGACACAGTCCCAAGCTCCGTTGTGGAAGGTTTAGGCTCAATATTAGGAAAAAATTTTTCACTGAGACGATGACTGGCCACTGGAATGGGCTGCCCGGGGAGGTGGTGGAGTCACCATCCCTGGAGGTGTTTAAAAGTGGATAAGACACTTGGTGTCATGGGTTAGATGCTGGGTTGGCGTTGGGTTATGGGTTGGACTCGATGATCTCAAAGGTCTCTTCCAATCTTGTTAATACTGTGATACTGTGTGATACTGTGAAATCTAGAAACACAATTTTTATTTAGGACACTGGAAGGTGAGGAAGAAAGACCTCCAGTCTAAAAGCCATTAGAATTGAACACCACAAACAGTGAGGCCAATCAAAATCAGAATCATGAGTACATGCCTAGCTGGATTAAAATTGGAGATCAGACAAACAAAATCACTTTAGGTCAGAGTGCCAAAAACATGACAAATCAACTGCTCAGAAGTTGTCTTCCTAGAGCCTGCAAAACTTGAGAAACAAGGCTGTAATGTCTACTTAAAACATCTGATAATGATTTACCATTTCCTTGGCAGATATGATTCTTGATTTAGTCCACTTAAGCCAGCCCACTTAAATTCTAAACACACAAGTTAGGAACACAGTACTTCAGTAATTACTAGATGCCTCTGCCTCAAGTCTTGAGGGTCATAGATTATTTCCCTAATGCTGATACAAAAACCTGGGAAACTAATTTCTCCCTTTGTAGTTCCAGGAACTGAATGATGAACCAAGGTTTCTAGACTACAGATAAACCTCACGGCTAAAGACCTGTGCTTACAGGGTGAATTTCTCCTTGAAAATGAAGGTTACCTCTACAGCTGCTTTGGTGGAATCTAAGGAACAAATAAGCATGAGAGATATCTTGCACAGGATATATTAAATCAGAGGAAAAAGTAAGCAGGATTTTAAATTTGCTCACTGTCTCATGAAATAAGAAATGTAAGGATACTCCCTCTCTAGGAATCACGATGAAAGGATGAGTAAGAGATATGCTTTGTAAAGAACCTTTGCCAACAAACTCTGGAACTCCACAAAAGTTTGTAAAGATAAAAACAGTATTCTTAGGAACAGATTCCAGGTTTAAAGTGCAAGAGAAACACTCTTACAGGAAAAAAAAGTCAGGAAATCTTTTAATTCTACAAAATAGGGTTAACTAAAATTGAATTTTTATTGGATGATCCTTTTCAAAACTGAAACTAGAAGAGAGCCTATGAGCTTTGATGCTTTGTACATCACTAGAGACTCAGAAATACTCCCTGCAGCCAAAGACACATAACATCCCTTTGGCACACTGCTTTATAGGCTGAGCATTAAACTTCCCAATCCACAAGCACGTCATTCTATTATTGAAGACTGTTAATCAAATCCAACAGATCAGGTAATGGATTGAAATATTAAGTGTATATTTTATGAATTCTATAAACATGTCTGTGTGTACAGAACAGTTACAGAGCAAGGAATGTAGATATCAATGTTGATGTTAGTATTTGTTTTAATCTCATTTGTAGCACACACAGTCTGATGCCGGAAAGTTTTTTCTTTAAAAAACTTTAAATTCGAGATGGTGTGATTGCAAGACAGTGGCTTTCCATTATTCCGGGCAGTTGTGATAACCCAGATAAGGGACCAACCTAGACCAAAACCACAGGAATTATGGGGAAAAATGGTTGGGAGCACAAAAATACGTATCTCAATAAGAGATCTGTAAGATGTGAACATGGATCCTCATGGGCTTTTTAATTCCAGGTCAGTACTACTCCTGCCCAAACTTGAGTTGTTTCTGCCATACTCTTCAGCAGTCTTCTTGCAAAGTATATACAGTGCAGAGATATTTTTGCTGCCTCTTCAAGTAGCCAACTTGAATCTGGCAGAATACACACTTCATGGTTCTGCACTCCAAGAAAGCATATGAACTGTTTCCAAAGACAAAATGAGGCTGCACCATGACTCAACACATAACCCTGCCAACGTTGTGTCTAAATACATGGCACCAGTAATGTTTCATCCAGATAACCCAATCTTAGCTTAGAAAGCTGCATCCAAGTACAGAACACTGTAACAGCTCCTCTGTATTTCTGACCAGAGCACACGTGCTGTCAGTGCTCTCTAATGCAAAAGAACTTGATTTAATTAACATATTCACACACCACAAGCCTTATTCCTGAAGGTGTAACTCTAACAGAAATACAGGTGTCTCAGGCCACTGCTAATGAGTATCAGAATCTCTTGCTTGAACTGCAGATTGAACCCATCCCAGCTCCACAGGGCTTAAAAGTCGTTTCCATCAAGTATTTTGTGGCTTATTTGAGTTTCATGCATCTACATTCCAGCTCCCACATCAAACCACTCCACTTGGAACTGGTCTGCAAGCTCTTTGAGGAAAGAACTATCTTACATGTTTACACATTTCTCAGCACAAGAGAGTCCTAATCTTGGCTGAGTGTTCTGGAAAAGAACTGCTGCTACACGGTATAAAACTGTTTTCTACCATGTGTTAAACAGTTCAGAAGCCAGCAAAAGAACTTACACAAAAAAGTTCAAAAGCTTCTTTAAAGACACTATATGGTTAAATGCCTGTGATTTTAGACAACTCTGAGTTAACACCACTGTCCCATATTACATACAATTAGCTAGTTCATACATCGCAAAGCAACTGAATTTTATTCCAGGTGGGAAATAAAACTCTCAGGGTGAAGTTTTATAAGATGGTTGAGTCAACTCGATGGCTGACTTCCACCAAAAGGGATGGTTCTGCTCTTCAACCTCTGCTGGCCCAAACAAGTGTATCCCTTCATCCCAACCTCTACGCTACTTCCAAGCTCACATGACCCCTGTGCTCATACTGGTGTTATGTGCAATTCAGCTCAGAGTCAACAGAAAATTGACATCACATTACGGGTGAGTTTCCTGCAAGTTCAGCAAGACAAACTGACTTACAAAAGCGTAAGACAAAGCCAAAGCAGACAGGCCAGAAAAGAGGAATGGATGGTATTTCAGGATTATCTTAGCCATTTCTGAAACCCAATTTTTGGGTCATGGCTATAATTACCTGCTATGTAAATGCAGATGCAGAGCTGCAATGAGCAGGATGCTCTTCACTAACAAGTTTTTTGCCCCCAGTAAGCCAGAGGGGTGGGCTACTTCCCCTTTTCCAAAGGATAAAGGTTTTAAAAAAAAGTTACAATCAAACAGCTCCCCATCCTAGGCCACATATGCTCACAGGATAAGCACTCCTAACTTGAAATTAAATGAGCTGAAGGACACTTGAAATAACAGATGTCCCCAAAAACCCCAAACACCACCTCCATCTTCTATGAGTAAACCTAAATCTATAAAATAGGAAAGAACAAACTTTAAGATCTTTGGTAAATTAAATATTAGACAATAAACAATCAGCGTGAGAAACTGAGAAATTTAGAAATAGTATTTTTTTTAAATATGAGCATCCAAGGCATTTACTAGAAAGGTGAAATACCACACAACTCACATAAAGCATGGAAAAAACCCAAGTCTTCCAGAATCAACTCCTTATGTGTAGATGACTATTCTAAAACTGTGTTCTACGCACACTTTCATTTGAGCTTTTGACAGCAAAGAAATTATACTCTGATCTTAAGTTCAATCACAGCCTCAGAAAGAGACACAGGAACTCTTTGCTAAACTAATCCAGTTTTCAAACTGACTACTTTTGCAACTCAAAATGGTCTTTTATTTCAGATCAGTCTGGTTTACAATCATGGACTAAATACACAAAAGTAACAACAAAGAAACAGATTTCTTTTGCTGGCTAAACGACACAATGACATAAAGCAGTTGTACAGCAGGAAACCATTCATACATTTTGAACAAGTGTTTACATCTTTCACAACTGACTTGAGAGTCCAGGGCAAATGATGTTTTAATTGTCACAACTTGAGGAAGTATGAGCAAGTTCCAAAGGTCCAAAACCCACCAGCACTGCACAGTCTGCACCAGCTTTGAGCAATCTGTTTTCAAGATATTCTTTTTACTTTTATACATGGCACTTGAGATGGTTAGTTCCTTGAAAAATAGCAAGACAGATTCAATTTGAGACCAACTGTCAATGTTTCATTTCCCTGTAGCAAAATACTGGGTAGCAGCTACAGTCCATTTAGAGCTTGTCACAAGTAGTGGCTTCACTTGGTTAATTTTTTCTTCTGCTCAGACAAGACTCTGGCCTTCAACATTTCTGCATTTTTTGGTAATGTTATGACCTTCCTAGCCCCTCCCAAGTTCTTAAGTGATGAGTGGCTTTTCTTCACAGATCTTCAATGCTGTATGTAACTGTGTAGCTCAATTCACTTTTCAGTTCAAGTATCACCTCTTTGACACGTTTGCTTTTACTGCCACAACATCCTGACAAGTCTTGGAAAACTTTGACTAGCTTCATCATTTCTCTTCTGTGCTTAAATTCTTTGAGGCTTCAACTCCCAAGAGGACTTAGCACATTCACAGTCTTTATGCAAGCCTCTAAACATTTAGAATCCAGAATCAAATCCATTAAGTAAAATCAGAATAAGAAACATGGCTTATGGAATTAGGACTCTCAATAGCAAAACAGTAAATGGACTGTAAATCACCAAAAGAAAATTCTCTCTTGGATTTGAGTATCTGAAACAATAAATGAGATGAGCTTATTTCCTGGGTAGTCTTCCTTCAAGCCCCTGATGTTTCGCCATCTATAGTATCTGAGAACAGAGAGCTATATAACTCTTTTCTTTGAAAAGGAAGTCTGGGACGTTCATTTTCTACCTAATAAATCACCAGAACTTGTTTAGAAGACTTTTAGTTTGTGCACTCAGTCTGACAATCCACTCCCACAATTCCTCTCTTATCCAAGTAGCCCATACTGAGGCACAGGGCAGGAAGTCAGTGGGCAGCATAAGTAAACCACGATCCTTCCAAGTAATGAGAAGAGTTGCTGCTGCTGAATGATTTATGACTTTGTAAGACTTCCCAGACACTGGTGAAGGAAGGATCCTTGTAAAGCTAAAGAAAAACTTAACAAGGCAGGAAACGTGGGTAAGTGAAGGTATAATTATTCAAAATAAACAACTGGAAAATTTTCATGAGGTGATCAAAGCAAGGAATCTGTGAATGTTCTGAATTTATTAACATCAAATTCAGAGGAATTGTGCTTGTGAAAACCAGTGACATACAGCACCTTCAGCTCCCTCAGACTTCAGCCCAGCACACTGGTGAAATCCTTCATGAGACTACATATTTTTGATTGATATTATATGTTTGTTTGGCTACACATGTGTGCATGTGTATCTGTATATATCTGTGTGTGTGTGCACATGTACATGTCTAGACACACAACAAACTGATCTTTGTTGCTGACCAGTTTGATTGCTCACTATCCAGATTAACAACTTTGGCAGCAGTGAATGGCACAAAACCAAACCCAGTCCCCGTGCCAGTGCTCTCACTACTGTAATGAAAAACCACATGAAATTTAACAAGACCACGTCCAAGGTGCTGCACCTGGGATGGGGCAACCCCAGTATCAATACGGGCTGGGGGTTGAGCAGATTGGGAGCAGCCCTGAAGGACATAGGGGTGCTGGTGGATGAGAGGCTGGACATGAGCCAGCAGTGCACATTTACATCCCAGAGAGCCAACCATATCCTGGGCTGCATCAAAACCAGCGTGGGCAGCAGGCTGAGAGAGGTGATTCTGGCCTTGTACTCTGCTCTGGAGAGACCCCACCTGGAGCACTGCATCCACCTCTGGGGTCCTCAACACAGGAAGGACACAGGCCTCTTGGAATGTGTCCAGAGGAGGGTCACCAAGAAAATTAGAGGGATGGAACGCCCTGAAGACAAGTCAAGAGAATTTGGTTTCTTCAGCCTAGAAAAAAGGCTTAGGTGTGGTCTTGTTGCAGCCTTCCACTACCAGAGATAATACAAGAAAAGAGGAAGAGAGATTATTTACAAGAGAACGTAGTGAAAGGACAAGGGGGGACAGCTTCAGACTTAAAAAGAACAGGTTTAGATTAGATATTAGGAAGAAATTCTTTACTCCGAGGTTAGTGAGGTGTTGGAACAGGTTCCCCAGAGAAGCTGTGGATGCCCAATCCCTGCAAGTGTTCAAGGCCTGGCTGGATGGAGCCCATGGCAGAGGGGCAAGAAATAGGTGGTCTTTAAGGTCCCTTCCAACCCAGGCCATTCTATAATGATTTTATCATGCTGCTGGGGTTTTTTTTTAGGAGACATGCCCAAGGCAGTTGTGCTCTATGGTCAACCCAATGCTATCACTGAGCAGGTGTTGATACAGCCAGGCTTTTCCGGGAAAAAGAGAGATAAGGCGTCCACTTTGCAAACAGCAGATGGTGTCAGATACTAAGGAGGGCCATCTCTCTACTTTACATGGGCAGCAAACCTCCAAGAACTCACTAACTTTACCAGCAAAAGCATTGATGACTAAAAATTCAGTATTTAAATAGGCAGATTTTCTGTTCATAGCAGCTTTTGAATGACACTACTTAATTTCAACTGACATTGCACAGTCAAGTTCCCAAATGTTCTTCTGAAATTGCCTTTGAAACCTTCAGAGCAGCAAAATCTTTTCTGAAGTAGAATCTTCACAACATATGGCTTCTACGTGAAGCCTTGAAGTTTTGAGTTTCTACTTGAGTTTGCAACATCTTTCGTTAGTCCACAGATTCCACATTTTTCATCAACTCAGAACAACAAGACCAGGAAGAATCAGATGAAACTGCTAAGCGGAGAAATCAAAAGAAATGGAAATAATTTTTTATCTATTGCCTAGTTTACATGTAGATTCTCTGACACTGGATACCAAGGATGTAAAAAGTCTATACTGGATGAACAGATAAATGGAATAAAAAGACATCATACTTTTTTTGAGGTAACAAACTACAGAAACTCAGAATATCAAGGGCAAGTATCTCAGTATGTTTGTTTATTATTACTGAGGCAAACTTCTGGTCTGATCCAAGATATTTTCAAGTTTCCTCCCAGATTCAGAGAAAAATAAGAACAGAGAGCACAATGGTTCTGTGTTTTCCAGGAAAAATACAGTTACAAGTTCTCGGGACAAAACAAAAATGCTCTAATCCTTTAGGATCCTTAAATTAAACTCAAAACTGAATAGTATTCTTGGCCTGAAGTGGTTTTAAATTGGTATTTTAAGTACCTCTGACACCAAACAGTGTTACACTGCTGCTTAGTGGAGAGAGACTGAGATACAAAGTGGTCACAGAGCAAAAGCAGTTTATCCCAAGCAACCATACCACTTGTAGAACTTGGGTTTAAAATCAACACAGAAGTTGCAGGAAATATTACAGAGGTGCAATAGTTAAAACCTCAAATCAGCCAGAAATTACCGTGAAAATCCATTATCCCTACCTCTCCCCCAGTATTGTTTTATGAGGAGGATTCTTAGATCTGCTTACCAAATAATCCAATTTCAGCAAGAAAATCAAGGAAATAGTCAGAGCCCAGTGCTCTAATGTTTCCTGACAACAACAGGCAGATTCAGAAGGCAGGAAGAGTATCCTTTCAATATAGAACATTATTTTAGTTCTTTAACTGGGAGATGCATTGAATAACACAGAATGGTAAAACACATTCACTCTACTTGGAAAACTGCACTAATCATTTACCTTACAGGCCACAGAGTTGGGGGCTTTCCTGTTTGTAAAAATTATCAACAATTTCACTAATTCCTTCAGAAAGCAACATCTCCCAGGCTTCCAAAATTACGTAAGTGGAGTACAACCACTTGTTCACGATGCTGACTCCTCATGCCCTGAAATCACAGCTGATCTGAGTCAGCTCAGAGAAATGAACTCATGAATGTTGTGGGAAGAATCTTATTCTACTTTGCATATTCATTATCATCTAGAACCTGAACAAAAATGCTATAAACAGCCCCCAGGATCCTGCCAAAATCCACTGCATACCTTATACCTACCAGAAGACTGCCCATCTCTAAAGAGAGCAGTTGCTGACCCCACTCTGCAGAGCTTCAGGGCTGCTTCCTTGCTTTGGTATTCAAACCAACCCACCTGCATTTGCAAGAATGACTCTGCAAGGTACTTGAGCAGTGTCTTCTCCCAAGTGGAATCATCTTTCTCTTTTCCAGAGTGGTTTACTTTCATAAATCAAGAAGCTGAAGAGATGTGCATGAACTGAGGCAACCCAACTAAGGAGGTTATAACCAAGAACCCAGTTACACTGGGATTTGGTTAAAGTATTTCCAGATACCTGGGAACAGTAAGCAAAACCAACAGAAGAGTTCACCACCACATGGCTAAACTTTACTTCTGCAAGCAATCAACTGGGAGACCTGAAACTTTGAGAAAGGAGTCTGTCCCCATGTCTCCTGCCCACAAAAAACAACAAAATATTACTTTCCCCAAAACCTAACATTGACATTCAAAGACCATCTGCCCAGGCATTTAAAGCAAAGAATATGGAAGATAAAATCCTTGCTATAGGTATACCAAACTAAAGTGTTTCCTAGACAAATTTCACGGTCCCAGATTCCTTAATTACAGTAGCAACAGCCCTTCAGTCAGTTTTGAAACAAAATCCACAGGAATGGAAGTCATTGTTACAGCCCAGAACTTGAAGCTGTTCTGCACACTCACCCTCCTGTGCTGAAGAGTGAGAAAGAAGGGTTTCCTAATTCTGATTTCTACCTTATGAGCACCAGCTACTCGACATGAAATACACAAGTGAGGGGATCACAGACATGGGAGGCCCTCTTCCCAAAAACATTTGTGTCTCCAATTAAAATGCTGGTTTCCTCAACAGAGCAAAAAGCTGCTCTTCGATTTTTGTAGTGCTTTACCCTATCTCTTAGAAAAAGACACTTCAACAAATAGAGACTATATGGCACATCTGAGAATTCCTCGTGATTTTTTCCATCCACTTAGATTTGCTTTCTTAATTCCAGGTGGTTTTTTTGTAACTCCAGGGCCACTCTCATTTCTACTTGTTTCCAGCTTTTCCTATGCTGTGGTAAACACACGGCACTATCACCAAAGTAATCTACATTGTATTGTTGAGGAAGGGTTTCAACATTTGGATATTTAGGTCCCTTGTTATATCTACGCCTAAGAGCTGACAAAGAGCTCAGTGATAACAATATACCCTTCTAATTAAAACAGAAAAATGTTGAATGAAAAGAATTCATTTTTCATGAAAGAAACAAGAGCTAACAAATTAAACAGTGAAAGTACACGGCAAGGTCAGGCGAGGTTTTTATTTTTTTCCCGCTTATCCTGAACAATGGATTTATTAAAAAAAAAAAGTCTGTGTAATCATATTATTTTTCCCATCTACTTTTCTGCTACTTGAAATCAGATTTCATTCTTACTTCTTTTTTTGTCTCTACTATCCCTTGCAGTTACTAGAGAAGGATTTAAATTTTGCTATGAAACTTTTTTCAAGAAGTCATGTGGGTCATGGGACCAGAAACAGCTCATCCAAAGTGGGACTCAGCCACAACTCACTATCCCTGTAGCAGAACAGACTGTGAGTAAGGAAGAGTATGTGTGTACTACCCAGAAAGGTGGATTGGTGCTAAGTTTGAAGGGCCCATTTTACTGAATAACTTATTCAAGACACGTCTATACTGTACACAGAAAAATATACAACCAGTTTACTACTGAGGCTTGAAATACAATGATATATTTTTTTAATTAGAGCTTTGTTTTTAAAACCATCTTTCTTCAAGCAGTTAAACACTAGTAAGTCCCAAGGCCGGAGTGTGCACTGTGCCTCCAACACCATCCTACCAGTGACCTCCAGCCTGACAGCTTGGGATTATTTACTAACAGGGATTTGGTACATTATCCAGCAGAGAAAACAGACTGAGTGAAAGACCAATATGGTGGGAATGGGGAATAACCACATGCTTGAGACAAGATGGCCAAGAATTTGTCAGAGATTTGTATTTCTGTGTTAAATGTCATAAACCTTAATAAGACAGAACTGTTCCAGACATAAAATTTAACTGTAACCTCTTGCAACTAATGGTAATTAGGCAACTGTTTAAACTTATTCTATTTGAGCAAAAATTGCACCTAAATGAATAAAGAATTCAGACTGCAAAATTACAGTCTCCTGGTTTTACTTTAAACTACCATATCAAATTTGAGGTTGGATCTGGGTTTTAGATCAAGATGCACAAACATCAATTCACCCTTTCATTAAGACAATCATAAACACACAGAATATTGACAGCCCTGTCATTCTGAAGACTGTGACATTAATTTTAAAGCACCAGAAATAATGGAATACCACAGCACATAACGCACAGATTTTCTCCCCCCTCCAAAACAAACCCAACAAACGTGCCTGTGACACTCTCTTCCCTTCTCATGATTAACAAGCCATTACCAAGCATTTCCTATCAGGAGCATTTTGCCCAGTACTACAGGTCAAGTCAATGGTTACTGTGCAGCAAAAAGCACCAATGTAAATTGGAAAAGGGGTGCAGCCGCAGCAGCGAATGCATCAGTGTCTCGGTGTTTGTAAGCACAGCCCTCCCCCTTCCCCTGGGCGCCGCGCTCAGACCCGGCACTATTGCTCAGCAAATACAACTTGTCACCGACACCACGGGAAACCGCAGGCAAGACGCGAGGCTCCAGAGGGCACGGCCGCGCCAGGGCTCGGGCTTTCCCTCCCCTCCTCCTCCTCCTCCTCCTCCTCCTCCTCCTCCAGCCCATTTCCCTGCAGTGACCCCTCAGAGCTGGCACAACGCTGTGGCTCAGCCTCGCTCGGCCCGGCTCCGCCCGGGGTGGCCCGTGTTGTGTCTGCAGCGCAGGCCCCATGTGACAGACGCACAGACAGACGCACAGACAGACACACAGACGCACAGGTGCGGGGAGGGGCGGCTGACCCGGTCACGCGCACACCTGGCGCGCATCCGCGGCGCTCGCGGGGCGGGCGGGGGCGCGCACTTCCGCGCGCCCAGGGGTCCATCCCCGTGATTCCCCCCCCCCCCGCCCCCGCGGGCGACCGAGGCCCCCACGCGCCGATTACATAA